>CAIGRB010102850.1:43568-110355 GCA_903798255.1 Fraxinus quadrangulata | reverse complement strand
TCTCTAGTTGAAGAAATAGAAAATAAATGGGCTTGCATAAAATCAAAATACAAACAGGAAAACTCAGAAAAATATAATTTTTTCCCCCAATTTTTCATAACAATTATGGAACTCGGACCTCTTCCCCAACAAGCAAACTAACTTAATGCAAATGTGCATATAAAAGTCTATCGAAATTTGCACGTATCAATAGATAAAGGAACGTACCCAAGGGATGTTGAATCTTGAATGAACTCTTGGCCATGGCAATACTCAGATTTCGCTCTCTCCCTGCAAATTTTAAACATCGGAACAACATGACGAATCAACACACACGAACACGTGCATAGAAAATTCACGCATATATCATATACATTGCGTAAAGAAGAAAACCAAAACAAAGATTCACGCAATTGGGTTTCTTTCAAACTTACGAAAAATGAAAAGGAGGCTATGGAATTGAAAATTTGATGTTGCTGTGATTGGATTATTATGAACTAGACGTTAAAAGGGGCTGTCAATTTCAAGTAATTAGAACGATTGGATTATTGACAGAGGACCAATCATATCTTTAAAAATGGAAGAGATGGAAAATGAAAAGGAAACGGATTTGGAATTTTGATTCCTCCACGTAATCGGACTAATCAAGATTTGTGTTAACAAGAAACCTTTTCTATTCTAATAATAATAATAATTTTGTCAAGAGAATTTTCATAACTGGTCCTCAATCTATTGAATTAATAGTAAGTTAGTATTAACCTTTAAAAAGAATTCAATTGATCATGAAACTTTGATTTTAGTTACATTATCACTCTCCATCTTCAATGATCGAACAACCCATGTTTTCTTTAAATTGTCACGAAACATGTATTATCATAATTTTTTAGGTTCCGAATGAGATTGTGAAATAAAATCTAGTTTCATAAAATTAGACATACGAAGATTACGAGACTATTTCACATAGGTTTTAACCGTCTTTATAATTGAAGGACTTATTTGTTATATTTTAAACATTAGAGATCAACTTGTTAATAGATGTGTGGGTTGGCCCCCCAAGCCGACGATGTCATAATAGGTATGACGAAAATGATCCAAGTTGAAATTTCGGGGTATTAGTTAGCGTAAATCTAGTCCCATAAACTCTTATAATAATATTTATTTATTTTTTTACTTTTTATGCTAATTTATTTAAATAGTTATCTAATTATAATGGTTGTTAAAAAAGAAGTTGAATTCAACTTAATATTGTTTTTTAATCTTAGAACATCTCCAAGACTTACTCTGTATAATAAAATGCATTCAAAGTGTTTCAATTTTCAATGTAGGAAAATAATAAATTAATCTAAAGAAAAGTTAGTTAAAATAAAATATAAAGAAAAATAATAAATATTTTTTTTAAAGTAGTAAAATTAAGTGTTAAATATAAAGAGCTTGCTGGAGTAATTCAAAATTTTAACACTCTAAATTTATAGATACTCTCCAAATGAAAGAATATGCTTTTTAAAAATAGAAAGCCTCTTTGAGATGCTCAAATATTAACGACATATGGAGTTTGGTTCGACTCTATCCTGACATGCGATAGCCAAAAAATAAATTTAGGCTAAACTTTATGATGAGTGATATTAAATGGCATTGTTAATGGCGTGTGTGATAATGTTTCTAATAAAAGTTTTAACGAATTTTGATAAAAGTTATGGTTCTCATTACTTTAATTATATATTTCATAGTATTCACAACTTTTATTAATTTTTCAAAAACACATTTGTCAACTTGTGAGATTTTAATATTGCATTTCAATAATCAAATTTTAAGTTTAATTATTCATAAATAAGATGATAAGTATTCATTTAATGTTTTATTAATAATTAATCACTAACTTTTCTCTCTCTCACACAGGCACACACACGTAGAACAGTACCAATACAGACATAACATTACCCTTTCATAGAGAATAAAGGTAAAACCAAAAAAAAAAAAAATTGTAGACTCTGCTTGCTCTCTGTCGAGCTATGTTTGCAAAAATAAACCGCATATACGTACACATAGTTATAAATTAATGCAAAGAAATTTTCATGTTTTTGTTAATGTATAGCGGATTTTGAAATCCTAACGAAGAAATCTCCAATTATCTTCAATAAACCATTGAAGAAAGTACTCGTTGAATCCAATTCGTTTCACATTTCACTGAAGATTTTCACAATTCGAAGCTGTCTATTATATTACCATGTCATAGCGAAGGCATTTTGGCAGAAACGTGGTTGTATCTTGTCTCAATTAAACGGGGCCATTTTTACCCGATAAAAAATAAATGCATAGATTTAGTTTTGAGCAACTGTAATTTATAGTTTGTTTGATGGTGGAATGGTGATGGTGCCGACCGTGGTGGTGTGATTGTGGTAAAGGTGGAGGTGGAGGTGGTGTTGATCTTGGATTAGATATAGATGTAGTGGTAGCTGTGGGTTGTAGTGCAAGTGGTGGTGGTAGGTTGTGGTCAAGGAGGTGGCTTTGGGCTGTGGTGCAGGTGGTGATGATGAGTTGTGAAACTTCCTTTTGTTGTGATGGTAGGTTGTGGTGCAGGTGGCAGCGATCGTGGTGATGCATTGCAAGTGGTGGTGGTGGGTTGTACATACGAAGCGACGCCGATGCTTTGAACGACACAGTGATGGTGGAGTAGTTTACAGGTAACAGATCACGTGAAATAGTTAACATATCACATGTAATATTTTATATGTCACATGCCATAGTGTATAAGTGTATAAGAGAATTAGTCATATGCCTTTGAATCAATATCACAAGTAGCAGTTCATTGGTTACATGTGCACGGGTCACAAATGAATATCCACATGTCAAAACTGGTCACAAATCATGTTTACATGTTATATGTCACACTCTACATGTCAAATATCATATTGTATTGGTCACGGATAAATGTAAACATGTCATAGATCAAAATTATCTGGTCACGAATCATGTATCACGTCTTTGTGCGCTAATAGCAAATCATAAATTCAAATTCACAAGTCATAGTACATATGTTATATGTCACAGATAACATGTCATATTGTATAGATAATAGATTAATGTCCATAGGTTATAGGTAATTGGATCAATATCACATTAAGATGATACATGTCACATGTCATAGTACATAGGTCACAAATTCAAAAGAACTGATCATATGTCATTGATTTCTCCAACCTCGGTTGTTATCATTGCCTTCAAAAATCATGATACACAGTGCTGCAACTTCCAATAACCATATTTTAACTGTGAGAATCGAAGTTATTTGCTCCAATGAGTTCTCTGTAGATTCTCTCTTTGTTCAATCTTCTGATACATATCATCGAAAACTTTTAATTTGTGACCTCGTTTGTCCGACGAGTTTCAATTAACCAAATTTCTACGATGAGAATCGAAATTATTTATACCGATAAGTTCTCTATAGATTCTATCTCTATTGGATCTTCTGATACCTTCCAATTTGTAACCTTAATAATCTAATGATTTTCAAACAATCAACTTTCGGAGTTGGTAATTGAGAATATTTGATTTGGAGAGGTCTCTTGAATATTCTAATTTGCTCGATCTTTACGATTTGGAGTGTTTGATTGACAATTTTTTCTATGAATTTTTTTTTCAACTTTTGACCATGTGATCATACTTTCCTAAAAAGTGAGGAAAATATTTTCTTGGTTTTTATTTTTCAAATAATTCATTCCCTCTCTCTCACTCTCTTTCTCATCTATCAACTCTCTTATTTACCTATCAATAAAAAATGGACAAATATAATATCTTTTAGGTTAAAATTAAATCAATCAAACACATTCAATTAAAAATTTCTATACTTTATTTCCACGTTCTTAATAAAACGCACCCTTGGCATTATTCATTTTCTTATTCTAGGAAGCCAGTCTTAGTTAGAATGTCATTCCTCAACTTGCTGAGGTCTCTTCCTTTGAGTGTCCTTCCAACTCCTTCAAACATAGAGAAAGCTGTTTGATTCCCAGCCATCCGCCTGGCCAAATATTCGTGTGGCGGCACCACTTCACCACCGTCCTCCTCATCAACCTCAAAATTAGCAAATTTACTATTCAAACTCTTGGACCACTCAGGGATGTCCACAGGGAGTGAGGAAAGGTGCAAAACCGCGGTGGGCCCCTGGTATACTCCGCCGACCCAGGTGTCTCTTTGAATGGCTCTTGGAGCCGCCACTTCCGCCGTGGGTAGTCCCTTTTTTCTCATCTTTGAGTTTGAACTTGAACCTTCTCTCTTATACAACAAATCCCACATCTCCTCTTCTTGAAGATCATCTTTGGATTCTGTTTTACAGCCATTGATGCTGAGCCGCCTGAAGCCACCATGCAAATCTTCCATGGCTTGGTGCTTAAAAGTAGGTTTTTTCAGTTGGTTTTTTCCAATGTACATCTCTACTTTAAGGAAAAAAAATAAAAAACTACTTTTAATCAAAACAAAGTCGGGATCAGAAAAAATTCCAAAGCTTGAAGTGCAACAAATCCCACCTCTCTTTGTATATTAAGATAAAGGTGGTGTTAATGGATTGAAATGTCAACTTTTCTATGGACTAATGAGAGTAAATGCCAATGGGGTGTACGCAATTAATGTAAAATATTACTCCATCCGTCCCATATATATAGAATTGTTTTATTTTTTCACACGAATTAAAAAATCTTATTTAGGGCGGATTAAAATTGGATTAAAATTAAAAAACTAACATTTATTGTTGATTTTTATTAGACGAGTGAGACTCAATAACGATTATATTTTCAATTTCAATTGGAGTTTAATCTTTACCAAACAAGCACTTAATGTTATTGGAAAAGTAATTTTTGTCAAGAACTTTTCAAGTTTATCCCTATTTAATTTTTAACAAATAGTAGTAAATTTATTATTGAAATTAGTAACTAGGCAAATTAAATAATGGTATATTAGTAAAAGAACAAAACAAAACGTTCTCAATTAAGAAACAAGTTTATATATTTGGGACAAGAAAAAAATGAAACTCAGCATATATATGTGAGACGGAGGGAATAATAAGGATCTACCTAGTCATGGTAATGGGCTGCCCTTAAACCCAAGAGCTCACGAGCTTTTTAATTTTTTTTCTTTTAACTTTTTCACTTTTTTTTTTAAAAAAAAATCTTTAATTTTTCACGTGGGCTACGGCCCACGAGCCACTCACGAGCTCAACGAGCCGAGCCTTGCTGGCTTGTCGAGCTCACTTGCGGCTTTTCAAGAGTCGAGCGATCGATCTGCTCAATCCATTTGTCATCTCTAGATCTACTTGCTTTTGGGTAATATACATCTTTAAAAATAAAAAAGGTAGGGGTGGTTTTTTGCAGTTTTTCCCATATTCCAAAGTTGATATAAGTTATTGAATCAAGACCTCACTTTTGAATATTGATGTCTCACAACTGAAAGATTGAAGAATCAACCTAAATTTACCTAAAAAACGAACTCATGCAACATCGTAATCTTAGATTAGCCCCTCTTTCATGTTCATTATTTCATCAAAATGAATTGTGTAATAGTATTTTTTAGGTAATGCAAGATTAAAAAAAAATGAAAAAAAAAGGTTTACATTACGCGTAAAATAATTTATTGTAAGAATTTGTAGTTAAAAATAAATTTGAAAAAAAAAATGTTTTTTGAAATAATGAAAATCAAATTGGGGACGCTCCGTAGAGAAGATAAGCACTATCAACATTTGACAATTTTCTACGGTAAAATTAAACAATAAGTCATTTCCAATTTCTAACAAACATATTGGATAATGAATGAGTGGGTGCACTATCACCAAAATTAGTGCTAAACACCACTGATGTACATAGAATTACTGTTTTGAAGAATTCAAATCCTACATTTACACATATTTAATTAAAATTAATGATATTCATCCCCATGAGTAATGATCACGAGTCTTGGTGCTCGTGAGACGTTATTCATTGTCCAATTAATAATGCTATATAGGACCACTAATGATGAATAACATTACTTTCTTCAAAAAGGTTAATCTTATTGATCTACGTAAACTTGTATCGAGCTTATGAAAACAACTTACTGCATATATAAAGAGTGAAAGGAGTGGAGTGCATGGGAAAGGGGTGCAAATTGTATAAATTCATAAGCATGTTCGGTAAGATTAAAATGTTTATTCACTTCAAATTAAATAAGTTATTTCCAACATGTAATTTTCTTGACCTAAAGACATAGCCCTTGTTTGTTTTTGCTAAAAAAAATAGATATTTTGTAAATTTCGATAAAAATGAATGAAATATATGATTAAAAATTTGATAAAATTATTAATTTTATAAAATATGCGATCGGAGATGAATTTAAAAAAATAATAATAAGTTGTAAAAAATTTTGGTCGAGATTTGAGTTTATAGTAGGCAAATCCTCATGCAACAACTGGGAGTATTCTGAAACATGATTTGACAGAATGGCATGTCAATAGCTAGGAAGTGGTTCACTCACTCACATTGAGCAGCAGTACAAAAAGAGGTGCGCTCCAAGTAAGAAATAAAATTAAGCACGTGTTTGAGTCACATTAAAATTTTTATTCTCTTTCTTTACTTATTTTTAATCATATATTATTCAATAAAAATAATATTTTCTATCACATCAATAATTTTTTTCTTTTTCAACCACACATTCTCCATCAATTTACTATTTTAAAATATATTATATTAAAATAATGTGATTTAAATACATCTAAATGGACAAATATCAGCTAGTCAAAGCGTATAATATTATCCTTTTTTTTATTCAAACCACCCAAAACGTGTTCATTTTCATTTGAGTTGATAAGATAAAAAGTCGAAGCATTCAATAAGATATATTAAACGGTGGATAATATTAAAAAATGGTTAATATCTCATTAATTTTGCAATGTAATTATGTCCAAAATATAATCAATTTATATTAAGGGATTATTATCTTTAAATATCAAAATATAATTAATTTATAAGGACTTTGGACTATTATTGATATTTTAGGATAGAACCCAAATTATAATACCCATTACACTCAAATGAGCAATGCGGTCAATTCAAAAGCTCTAACGAGCATTCAGACTTTAAGATTGGTGTGCTCCAACGAATCTCATATTGCGAGGACATGTTAAAATGTAAATTTTATATTTATTAAATATCAAAATATAAACCAAACAATAAATAAGAATTTTGCAGTAGGACTCTTAGTTTGAAATTCACAAGGCAACAATCCTAACAATAAATAAGATTTTTGAACTAATTCTTTCATAAGTCTTAATATCTGGGAATGACAATTTGTAGACTCTCTTTTCCTTATAAAGATAAGTGTTTCATATTGATTTTCTTTTGCATTTGATTTAGGCAGAATTTTCTTTAATATATTTTGATAAAAGTTGATGAATATATAATTGATAAATTGATAAAAAAAAAATGTAAATCCCATAAAATATCTGATTGAAAATGAAATTTTGTATATATCCAATGTGCCTCTTGCTTGTTAAAGAATAAAATTCTACATCAAATAAAAATAAAAACATAAATCAATTTATAAGTGTTTGAGCCACTCGTTTTAATAATGTTGACTTTTTAAGATAGAACCTTAAATCTTAACATTGCTCAAATATTATGTTCCGGTAGCTTTTGTCAACTTCTCTTTAAAGAAAAAGAGGAGCCGCGAGAGTGGGCTTCTCCTACATTAACGGTCAAGTTTTCCACTTGATATGCTTCCCACACCCATCTTGTCACAAGCAACCACCGGCCAAACTTTTAGTCACAAAACTATCATTACAATCAAATTAAGAAATTTTTGTGGTCATTAGAAATAGTATGATACTATGGCAATTTTTGTTATATTTTAGCCAAATTATACAAAAAATAATGTGAGCCGGTTGGATAGCTATCTAGGAACGCCTAGCCCCAACTTTGACACAGGCTATGACGAGTATAAAAGTACATTAGGTAGTTGAATCCTCAAGTTTCTCTTCTCGAGATGTTTGATACAGTCTAGTTAATCACTATCAATAATTTATTCTCCGTTGCATCCACGACTCTACCACATGTTACTGATGCAAAGAGATTAACATGTATGGCTTCGAAGATAATAGGTTTACTTGCAGTAAACAAGCGAGCCTAAGAGTTACCCAGTCATAGTCACGAGGTTGCCAAGAGAAATTTTGGTGAGGAGAAAATACTTAAATTGACAAAATTGTAGGTAATGACTATGGTCCGAGAAAAAAATGAGTAAATTTGGTTTGAGCTCCCTATCTTTTCACAATCTGATTATGGATTTTCAACCTTCGAAAGCAAGATTTTGAGTTCCCAACCTATTTAAATTAGTGAATTTTGGATCCCTACGAGATGAAAAATGTCAATATAGATGTTAAAATCACAAACGGTTTTCAACCAATTGCATTCTCCCTTTTCCTTTATCTATTTATGTTTGGCAATATTTTGATAAGCTTTTGTTGAATCCTTATCTTCTTCATCCATTATGCATATTTTACAGAATCAAAATTTCCTTTTGTATTCGTGTAAAAACTAAAATGTATTGATTTCCATGGGAAGATGGGATTAGCTCAAAACACCGAATGGAGAGAGTATATCCGAACTATTCAAATGACTTAATGAAGTTGTGGTTACCGCAATGCTCCCAACAGTTGCAATATATCAAGAATTTGAATAGGATCCTGCTCGAATTGCAAGATAGGCGAAAAATATACTGTTTTAGTCATTTCAACATCTCCATCTCCTGTCAACTTCCCTTCCTTTGTGGTCATTAGCCACTAGAGATGGCAACGGGGCGGGTTCGGGGTGAGGGTGCACGGGGCGCCTTAGATGGTGTAAAAACTTAATGGAAGAACTTAAAACCCGAAAATCGTGGAAACAGTCCATTGAGTTTTTTGAAAACTTTGATCTAACAAAAATTAATTCACATGAGATAGAGGGATAAATATACATACGAGTTCAATTTCAATTATGACAAAATATTTTTTGTTTTTTTTATATTTATAGACAATCGACAGATATTGCACTAGCATTTTACAAATTTGAGAGGTGGTGGTAGTATAGCAGAGTTGAGATTTGAGGAGTGGTGGCGTAGGTTTTTGGTGTTAAGGTGGTTGCCAAAATTGAAGTCAAGGGAGTACAATTTTTTTCTCTTTGCAATGGACATGGAAGAAAAAATAGACTTGAGCAGCCCTGAGCTAAAGCCAAGGTTGTCCCTATCTCCATCCTCGGTGGTGTAAGTGGTTGTTTATGTTGGCGGATTTTTGAATTTGGTGTTTTAGGCAGATGATTTTCGAAATGGTGCTCTTGGATTGGTTGCTATGCGGCTCGATTTAGACTCCGTGGTGGTGTTTGTGTTCGGAGATGAATCGGATGATGGTGGTGATTTGTTAGAGATGAGCTTCATAGTTTTTTTATTGTAGTGACGTGTATTGATTATGATGATACATGTAATGAATTTTAAAATTTGGCGTAAATCTATTTGAATTTTGTTATATTTTTGAAAATACAGTTCATCATTTTTTTATTAAAATTTACTAAAAATATAATTTTAATATTCACCGTCGACTTGCAATGTTTTATAAAATGATAATTTTTCAAAGTGCACAATTAAAAATGGCGACATTTCCAATTTCTCCTAAATAAAAAGAGAGTCCCATTTAAAAATCCTCCGTACAAATTGGGAAAGAACCCTAATTTCTGTCAAAAATCTTCGAAACGCAATTCCTTGGATCTTAAAACCCCTCTTAAACCCTTTCGTCCGCTCACACGCGTGCAAAGGAGGAACAATGGATTTCGAGAAGCGGAAGGCGGTGACCCTTGCCGCCATGACCTCGCCGGAGCCCGACAAGTCCCCCAAAGGCAACATTGACACCCCCATAATTCCTCTCTTAACTACCATTAATTCCCACCCCTCTTACTTCACCACCAGCTCTTGCTCCGGCCGCATCTCTATTCTAGCCCAACCGATAGCCGCCGCCGCCGCCGCCACCACCGTCAAGAAAAAGGCCAAGGGAGGCACCTGGGTCTTCATCTCCCACGACCCAGTTCCTCCCTTCTCCATCCTCCCCCTTCTCTTCTCATCCTCTTCCAATGAGTCTCCACCCCGAGTCGTCACCGAGTCAGACAACATTTTGTTGCAGAGCCTTGTGCTCAGGTTTGAGCCTTTGATCATCGCTGTTGAGTGCAAGGACATGGAGGCGGCTCAGTCTTTGATTTCTTTGGCAATTTCTTGTGGGTTCAGAGAGAGTGGAGTAACAAGTGCGAGTAAAAGAGTCATCATTGCAATACGGTGCTCGATACGATTGGAGGTTCCACTGGGGGACACGCTGAAGCTTATGGTGTCCCCAGAATATGTGGAGTACCTTGTTGGGGTTGCTAATGAGAAAATGGAGGCCAACAGGAAAAGAACTGATCTTTTCCTGAATTCACTGTTAAAGAACGGATTTTCGAGAGATGGGATTTACATGAATGGTAAAATTGATAAAGATGGTGGTGATATGTGTCGTGGGAGTCAAAAGGTTGCCTCTCAAGGAAATCCTCTTGGTGATAATGGTGTGGAGGAAGATTTGGATTTTGGAAAGAAAGATTTTGATGAAATCCATTGTGGTATGTCATACTTTCTTCTAGTTTTTCAATCAATACCAGTGGATGGAAGATGTACTCTATAGGAATATAACATGATTTGTCACATATAAATAGTCAACATATTCTTTTTCAACGTTACTCCAGCTAAACTGAACTGTGTAGTAGGCACTTTAAAGTGGTGATTGTTGACTACATGGCATAATGGAATACGTACTCAACAGGGTTTAACATGATTCATATGGTATCATGTAATTAGAAACATGTATAATCATATAAAAATTTACACTTATAATGAATTGATGTAAGTGCACGAAGATATTGCTAGTACAGTTATGTACTAATATATGTTTGGATGCAGGCGTATTTTCCCTTAAATGTCACTGCAAGTTTGAATCTTAAATCATTGACAGGATCACAGAAAGTCCGAGGCATCAATCTATCCGTTATGGAGATAATTGGTGAACCTGTTGAGAGGCTTTTCCTGTGGGGTCACTCTGGCTGCATGGTGGACCAACAGAAGATTCTCATTTTTGCTGGTTTTGGAGGCATTGGAAGACATGCACGTAGAAATGATTTATTGCTTCTTGATCCAGAATGTGGAATGATAGAAGCAATTCATGTTCAGGGAGCTCCATCTCCACGCATGGGTCACACATCTTCAGTAGTAGGAGAGTTCATGTATGTGATTGGAGGGAGGGCTGATCCATTAAATATTCTGAATGATGTGTGGGTCTTCAATATGGCGAAGAAAGAATGGAATCTGTTACAATGTTCTGGCAGTCCTTTTCCTTCCAGGTGATGTTATATCATACATACATTTCTATAGATGTTCCCTTTATTTGGCGAGTTCACCTCATCATGCATTCCACTTTCTATTCTTCTCCTGCATATTTTACTTCTAGTGCTTCATTTTCTAACTCTATATTGACAACAAGTTTCTGCATTTCCATTTTATACTCAAAATATAAAAAGGTTTTGGTACTGGACTCTGTTACAACCTTCAGACAGAAAGCAATTTAATCCAATATAAATCATAACTTTCTTTGATCACCATGTTTTCTCATTTCTATGATAATATTAGTTTAATCATACCCCCAGCTTTCTACTTTTTGTTCGTACAATTTATATTGACGTTTTACAGGCACCGACATGCAGCAGCTGTTGTAGGTTCAAGGATATATGTACATGGGGGAATTTATAATGATGAAATAATATCATCACTCTATGTACTCGATACATATAAGGCTGAGTGGACTGAGATAGAAATTCAGGGGAACTTGCCCTGTCCCCGTCATTCACACTCCATTAACTCATATGGATCTAACTTATACATGTTTGGTGGATTCGATGGGGAGAAAGCACTTGGGGATCTTTATATTTTTGATGTTCAGACGTGCCTATGGAGTAAGCAAAAGACAAATGGAAAAACACCTAAAGCTAGGTTTTCGCACTCGATGTTTATATATAAGAACTATCTTGGCATTTTTGGGGGATGCCCTGTAAGTCAGAATCAGGAATTGTCCTTACTTGATCTTCAGTCTCATACTTGGAAGCATATAATGGTGAATTCCATTAATGAAGGTCTCTTTGTTCGTAGTACTGTAAATGTTGTCGGTGATAGTCTAATACTCATTGGTGGTGGGGCATCTTGTTTTGCATTTGGGACAAAGTTCAGCGAACCCATGAAGGTAAACTTGTCGTTATTGAAATCCTTGGGTGATTGTTTTGTGCCCACAAAAATTGGAGAGGAGCACAAAGATAATCTGGGGGAAGAAACAATCGAGGGAAAAAATGCCGATGTCCAAAATTCACGTAGTACAGCTGAACCAAAAATAAATGGTTGTATCAACCAAAATGCCCAGTTTGAAGAACCATCAGTAAAGGTTGGAAGGCAGATGGTTGCCGACCCTTGGGTTCTCCAGCTAGGGAAAAGATTTGCGAAATTGGTAAAGGACATGTTAAAAAGATTTGGATGGTTAGATTTTCAAAGAAAGGTTTATTCTAGGGAGGATGGCATGTATATCTGTTTCCCTGTAACCGAAAAGTTTTGCACTATGTTCGAAGATAGACAAAAGGATCTGGGGGATTCATCTAATGTGGTAACTGATCTTCATTCACCGAGACCATCTTGTTTGGATAATTTGTCAAAAGATATCTCCAATTCAGAGGCTTTAAATCTTATAATAGCATGTGGTGCAACTAAACTTGTGGATGAAGTTGTCAAAATCAAGAAAACTCCAAATACTCCTCACAGAATGATGAAGGAAGAGGTAGCCTCACTGTTAAATAACAGGGGTCTGCCACCAGAACTTCTAGAACAACTTCCATCAAGGTTTTGTATTGTAATCTTTCATTTTTTATGTCAGCTTCATTGGTATAACTATTATACAGTGCTGGATCCTTTCTTTTGACCTTTTCGAAGTAGAACTGGTGGAGCTTTGTCCAGCACCATATGTATCGCAGTTTAACAGCTCTCGTTTGTCTCAGATGGGAGCGGCTGGGAGATATTGTTGTGCTTCCTGTAACGTCCTTTAAGGATCCATTGTGGGGCTCAATTGGCAAGGAGCTTTGGCCTCTCGTGGCAAAATCACTTGGGGCTCTTCGCCTCGCACGGCAAGTAAGCATTAGTTGTAAAACTTTATCTAGTTTTATGATGTAGCCAGTTAATGGTTCCTCTTGCTATGTGATTAAAAGTTCACAATTATCCATGGAATCAACAATTTTCTCGAGTTCTTGTCGCTTAGTTTCTATCAAAGACGATAGTGATTTCCGTTTGGCTATCAATTTATAACTGATTTATAAGTTCAGTCAAAGTCAAATATTAATTTTAACAATACAAACATTAATTTTAACAACACATTCATAGTTACTATTCATTTATTATCTACACATTTGGTGGGACCCACCACTGTTCATCTTTATTAGTCGATTAATAAATTTGCCGAACTGAGGCTTAGTGAACTTATAAATTTGAGGGTGTCGATTAATGGGTATACTGATAAATCTAGGGCGAAATTGCACAAACTGGGACGAGAGACAGTAAATTAGAGATTCTTGTTGGAGATGATGGCTGGGTTGACCACCGTGAAAATGGGATCCTCTATTCTTTTGATGCCACCAAGTGCATGTTCTCTTGGGGTAATCTTTCAGAGAAACTACGGATGGGCTTTCTTGACTGTAGAAATGAAGTTATCGTCGATTTGTTCTCTGGCATTGGATATTTTACTCTGCCTTTCCTTGTTAGGTATAGTTTTTCATTTTTAAAGCTTCCCGTTTTGATACTTGAGCCTTTTTCTTTGGCAATAATTTTTGTGTTGATACTGTTGATTATCAGGGCAAATGCCAAATTTGTGTATTCTTGTGAGTGGAATCCACATGCTGTTGAGGCACTACATCGTAATCTACAAGCTAATTCTGTGGCTGATCGTTGCATCATACTGGAAGGAGATAATAGAGTTACAGCTCCAAAGGTATGTTAGTTTGTCTTTACAAAGTTACCAATTTGCTGTCTTGACCTTATTATATATTTGCAACAGGGAGTTGCCGATCGAGTCTGCCTTGGTCTCTTGCCAACAAGTGAAGGAAGTTGGGTTACTGCAGTCAGAGCATTAAGGTGTGTTATTGTTGTTCATATGTCCTAGAAGCATGTTTCGCTAAATCATTTTTTCTTACTTTTTAAGTAGAAAAAGTCACATTTTGAAAGTAACTCTTAATGCTTGCTTGGCTAAGCTTTCAAGTGCTTATAAGCAACATGTCCCAAATAATATGTGGTTAAAATGTAGATAAAAGTTGTGGTTACTAAGGAATGTGTGGTTAAAAATGATGTTTGTTTAGCTTATGTTTGAAATTTTTTTGCCAAACATGCTCTACTGTGCTTGAATTAGGTTGTTTGTGCTCTCATTTTGACAAGTTTTTTAATCTCCCATGCTGAAAATTGCAGACAGGAGGGTGGAATGTTGCACATACACGGTAATGCTAAGGACTCAGAGGAAGGTTCATGGAAAAACCATGTCTTGCAATCCATTACTGACATCGCTAGATCAGAAGGTACAACTTCATTAACTATTTGCTTAAACTCTCTCGTTCTGGTAACATCCATGCAAAACAATCTTGAAATATGGCTACTTGCAGGTTATCACTGGAAGGTCTTGATAGAACATGTTGAAAGAGTAAAATGGTATGCTCCCCACATACGCCATCTTGTTGTAGATGTGAGATGCAAACAAACTCAAGGGTTAAGGTTTGGAACGGAAGAAAAATAGCAGCATGCTTGTTAGGTATGCATTACAGGACAATACTGGAGGGTACATTGAAGAAAAAATTCACTTCTTTCTTCTTTGACATCGTTCAATAATATCCAATCTACCTCACCAAACATGCCATTGCCATGCAGGCTTGAATTATATGCGAAAAGCATGGTTCTTCCCTCAGACAAGCCTTGAAAATTCTCATACAGCATGTGAAATCCTGCTGCCACTTGCAGTGTTCTGGCAAATTAGCGGGTTCAAAACTGATGACCCCATCAAAACATGACTAGTATCAGAACATGGCGGTATCAAAATTTTTTGTAGAAATCTGTGAATTTGCGATTAAAAGTTTTCTTGTGGAGAGAGAGGTGATACTTGATAGTCTTGATTGCTCTAGTGAATATTATTGAGTGAATATTTTCTAATTTAGTCTGGAACTGTTGTATCGCCTTGCTGAATAAAATACCTGGTGACTGGCACTGTATTGTAAGTGAACCTCATTTGCTTGATTCAGGACCATATCAGAGTGTGATGGGTTGTGCAGTTCAAGTACAACACTTGCAGGGTCTGATCCTACTGCTCCCAGCCGACATGCGTTGGCCTGGCACTACCCATGGTCATGATGGGGGGGGGGCTCTATTGTGAGGGGAGTTGTACATCGGAATGTCAACCTTGCTGTACAAATAGCAAAATCCTAGATTTTACATGTTCATGCATTGAACTAGTTTAAGGTATTGAAGGCTCCGGCTAGTGCTGGCATCAGAGAAATAAATTTTTTTTGCAGTTAATTGCTAATTTAATTCAGTGAGCCAACAATGCTTAAGCAATAAAGAAAATCACAATTGCTTGGATCTCCAGGCACATTGATGGGTTTCACCCAAATATATATATATATATATTTGGGTGTGTGTGTGTGTGTATATATATTATTTTTTAACAGTTTGGGAATTAATATATAAAGAAATAGTCAGGAATTGAATGAAGTTGACGTTTTTTTTTTGTACAATTTGGGAATTAAATATAAAGAAATTGAACGAAGTTGACGTGTGATGAGTTTCCCAATAAAACTGTCGGTGGCTTCTGAGAATTCATTTATTTGAAGTTTGAGCCAAAGGTTCCTTATTCCTGACAACGTGAGTGACGTGTTTGTTTGGATTTAATAGATACACACTCTTTTTGTCAATGTGTGCATTTAGGAACGATCAACATGTTATGCGTAGATTAACTTATTGACCAGCTGTGCAGTCGACAGTTCATCTTTGTCTCAGTATATCCTTTCAGTTACACGTTTAAACTTTGATCTTCCTCGGACCTCGTCTACTTCAGCATATAATGAATTATTTGTTTAATTGAATGCAAATAAAAGAGATTTTGTATACAGAATGCTATAAGAATGGATTTGATCGGTTGGTTTCATTGGTAAAAGCAAGATTCAATCCTCTTTTATGATATTCCTTCTTTTTTTAATATATCAGTGTAATTTTTTTTTGTATCAATGTGTAGGTCGAATATTAGAATATGAATTACACAAAAAGTGTCGGTTCATCATAATGGTATGCATAAACACAAGATTATTAAAGTCTCCACGAAAGCCTAGTTGCTTAATTATTTTGCTCCAATAATTCAAATCAAGCAATAAAATATTAATTCTTTGATAAAGAAAGAAACTTTTGTTGTCATTACATTATTGTTCGGACCACGTTTGTCCCTTTACATTATTGTGTCTTGTTTTATGGATGACAATTTCCTATCTAGAAAGCAATCTCAAGTAGAGATGAAAATGATTTGATTTGGTTTAGCTCTAATTAGAATCGAATCAAACTGTATATCAATAAATACGATTAGTTCAGTGTGATTCTGATATGATTAGAGTAATTTTTACAATTTAGAATATGTAAAATTACGTAAATAGCCTCGAAATAGGCAAGTTCCCTCCCAAGAAAGTTGCAATGAGCAGGTTTCTAAGCTAGGGATATTTAGGGCTATTTCTACAAAAAAATCGATTTTCTTTTCTTTTACTTTATTTTTCAGTCACAACAATTTTTACTTTATGGTGGTGTCATTATAATCTCACTTTGGAATGAGAAGTGACAAGAACTCAACTTTACCTTTTCATTTTCATTTTCTATTTCTAATTTTGTTTTAGATTTTTTTGGTAATATTATCTTTGTATTGTATAATTAAAGATATATTATTCTTAAAGACTTAGTTCTTAATGAAGAAAATCATCTTCAACTTGCTCGCAAAAGAATATTGAGAATGTGCGCACAAAATTCTACACGAGTTTATAGAAAGATTGAGCTACGCTTTTTAATAGAAGAAACTCCAATTCTTTTAAGGAGTGGTTGAGTTGAAATTAAATCTCAATCGCATATTTATTTCCTCTTCAATATTTAAGATTATTACATGGCCTGCTTGACATTCATTCTTATTTTTATTTTAATCACATATTCTTCAAATAAAATAATATTACAAATAAATTTAAAACTTTTCATTACTTTTTAATCATACATTTTTCTATCAATTACTATTCCAAAATTCATTTTTTTCCCGGGACGGTTGTCAAACACAAGCATAATTATTGAAATGAACTTCTCATATTTTAGAAGAAGATTGTTTGGTCTCTCAATTACAGAAGTCAAAAATTAAAAAAGGCTCCCTCCCTCCCTCCATTATTTAAGTAGCGATCCAAGAGAATGAACGTATTAGAGTGAGAAAGCATGAGTTCCAGAGGTCTCTTTTTCCTAGTGATCTTCTCTCTTTCAGCCTTGTCTGGTTTTTTAGCAGAAAATGAGGAACCAGCAGGGCTTGTAATGAACCACTACAAAGACACTTGCCCACAAGCTGAAGACATCATCAAAGAACAAGTCAAGCTTCTTTACAAACGCCATAAGAACACTGCTTTTTCTTGGCTCAGAAACATCTTCCATGACTGCTTTGTTGAGGTCCAAATTCATTTTCTTTGCTCTTTTTTACAGTTTAGTTATTGTTGTTCTTGAAAGTAGGGATTAGGGCTTAATTCATAACGCGCTTTCGCTTATGTTGTGGTGCAGTCATGTGATGCATCTCTATTGCTGGACTCAACAAGGAGGGTTTTGTCGGAGAAGGAGACTGATAGGAGCTTTGGAATGAGAAACTTCAGATACATTGAGACTATAAAGGAGGCTTTAGAGAGGGAATGCCCTGGAGTTGTCTCCTGTTCAGACATTCTTGTCTTGTCTGCAAGAGATGGAATCGTTTCGGTAATCTCGTATTTTCTTTTAGTCTGTATAGTCCTGACGAGTACTGTTTACTAAACGGGAGGATTCTGAAAACTGTACTTTGGTACATACAGAAATCTACTCTGAGTAGTTGACTCAAATATTAGTCTTAAAGACACTTCCAAACTGCAAATGTTGAAGTATTTGTTGGAGCTTTTATTTTTCCTTTTGAATTATAAAGTTGGTCTGATTTTTAGTGTCTGTATGTGGGTTCTGATCTGATTATCAGTAGAATTGAAAGCAAAGAACAATAATAATTTTTTGGAATTTGTATTTTTTTTATTTTTTAAGGTTGGAGGGCCGTACATTCCTCTTAAAACTGGAAGAAGAGATGGTAGAAAAAGCAGAGCAGATATACTTGAGCAACATCTCCCTGACCACAATGAAAGCATGAATGTTGTTCTTGAGCGGTTTGCCAACATAGGAATCGACGCCCCGGGAGTTGTTGCTTTACTAGGTATAAATTCCAAATTGTTATAAAAATTTTGCACGTCTTATGCCTTAGATGAAAAAGTGATCTAGTCACGTGATGAGCGTAACATAATTCCGTTTGCTCTTACAGGTGCTCACAGCGTGGGTCGAACCCACTGTGTCAAGCTGGTTCACCGTTTGTATCCAGAGGTGGATCCTGCACTCAATCCGGACCATGTGGAGCACATGCTCCATAAGTGCCCCGATGCAATCCCGGACCCTAAGGCTGTCCAATACGTGAGGAATGACCGTGGCACGCCTATGAAACTCGACAACAATTACTATAGGAACATATTGGATAACAAGGGATTGTTGATTGTGGATCATCAACTAGCCACAGACAAAAGGACCAAACCATTTGTTAAGAAAATGGCCAAGAGCCAGGACTATTTCTTCAAGGAGTTTTCTCGAGCAATCACCATTCTCTCCGAGAACAACCCTCTTACTGGAACACAAGGGGAAATCCGAAAGCAATGCAATCTTGCCAACAAGAACCACTAGAAGCTTTCGCTGAAATCTTGCTCGCAGCCGACCCCAGGGAGCACGGCTTAGTTTGTTGTTGCCGTACTTTGGCTTCTCACTTTTTGTTCCTTGTGCTAATGAGGGAGAATAGAGTGAGAGACACAAAAATAAGATGGTTTTTTCATCAGTGTTTTTAGTAAACTAGAATTTGATTGTGGCCATGTTAATGGCTACAAGAAGATGATGTGGGGAATAGGTATGGTGAATGTTGGTGTAAGAATTGATTGTGGAGGTGGTGTATGATGCAAGCTTGTATTGATAATGTTTGTTGAATTCTAAAGGCATGACTCAGCTCACATAATGCTCTCTTTATAATGTGTTAGTATAGGTAGTAATCCATTCCGTCCTTTTCGTTTACAATATTTGTCACTGTATTAAAGTTATTCAACGATTATTTTTCTTGATTATCGATGTATCGACGATCATACGGCACAAAACATCAAGAACATGCTACAATAGCATTTTGTTTAACACAGACACTTGAGTTAGTTTGTGTTCGCGGAAATGGTCATAACTCATAAGGACTAACCGGGCATGGTTTATAAGGTTTAAAGATGAAATTGGAACAAAAACTAGTTTAAGGACTAACCAAGAAAAGCAACACGAGAAAGAAAATCCCATAAGTAAAGAGTCCCTTAACCAAGTATAATTTTATTCATATACATGTCAATTTGTGGAGTATGGGCAGGGCAAGTGTGTGATTGTGACAGAGAAATTAATGCCAGTGACTTCCACGTGGATGACCAAACTCCACGTGTCTCCGATATTTTAGAGGGATGAATGGAGATTTTAACGTATTTTTCTTCATTACAATTGTTTTGCGAAGTTCAGTCTAACTTATCAAAAAAGTTCCATTACTAGATGCTCAGATTGCCTATTTTCTTAAGCACCCTTGAATTCTACAATATTCGGCTGCCCACTCAAATACTACATTATATGTGTTAGTTTGATGCCCTTTCTAGTAGTATTTTGTAAAACGATATTATGAATTAATATCCGATTATTCGTATGTTCTACTTTGAAACAATTATTTAAGGTTCCATGATTATATAGGAGTCACAAATTGTATACTCGATGGTTCGAGAACAGTGAAACGCAATTTGTGATGAGATCAAAATATATTATTCACAATCGATACATAAAATTAGAGACTTTATGTTCATAAAGTTGTATCTTTCTTATTTAGATTTGTCTAGATTTAGAAATAAAAACATAATGTGTTTTTTATGCACATTGAAGGGGGGCCGCATAGATTACTCATTTGTGACCGCTCGATTATCAATGAGTCACCTAACTCTTGAGCGAGTAATGTACATTTGATTGTTATTTCAAGTTCTTTGAGGTACCAATGAGTGAAGTCTTAATTAGTAGATTGATCTCAATGTTTTTGGAATCAGGTCGAAACAATTAGAGATCATATGTTTCAACAGTAAAATCCGTTAATCTTCATGATGAGATGATCGTCATTAAAAAGTATTTTCTATAGGCAATGACTCTGAGCTCAGTAGTCCGATGATGAGATCGTTTGACTCTATGTTGTAATTTTGCTCACAATAAATTTGCCTTTTGAAAATGGAACTTTGAGGGAAATACACGTTGAATGGCAAAACGATAATTTTCCAGGCTTCAACATATTAACGGTCAAATGGGGGTTGACTTGTGGAACAATGATTGGAGGATACTGTTATCAGATCATACTTCGCTTACATAATTATCTTTCAACTCGATAGTGCAATTTCGACTTTCTGATAGAATAAGTTGGGATTAATAGATATATCTCAATTGGTTTAGAATTGACTCAATTAGAAATATTTATTGGAGATTGAGTCTTGTGAGTTCGATTAGGTTCCTCTTTTGGCTCGAATAAATTAAATGTGTGTGACTTAATTAGCATGCTACAGTAAATTCCAATTGCAATTATGAAACCATAATTGACTATTATAAATATACCACATTTGCTGATACAATTATCAATAGAAGGTTTAAATAATTCTATCATATTTCTCGGGAGGCATCTAAAAGAGAACAATGGAAAAGGTCCAGAGGAAGATTGGCTAGAAAACTTGGAAGGCCAATTACAAAGGAATATTAATTTCATGATGAAATCCAATAGCCAACAATACAAACCACCCTTTTCATATCCTCTTTATAATTCTAACTCACAAGCTTCCTCTTATGTATAGATTTACAGGCATAGGTTTGGCCAGTTGAATTAAGTTGCCCCCTCCCCAATTCTTTCCCAAATGTGTATTCTGATCTCACATCCTCAAAAATCTTTGAACTGGATTTTGGGGTTGTACTGATGTAGGGTTCAGAAGAGGCGAATTTGGTGGCTGAAGCGGTTTCTACGGTGGTGGCTGGTTGTGCTGTTCAGGCTCAAGCTGAGGAGTGAACTCAGTTGATGGTTTTTGAGCATTTTGATGGATTTGTTCATAACCTGGTTTCATGGGGTGCCTTTTTTCTTAGCACAGAAAGGAACACCGTGCGGCAATACTCTGTTCCGCTAGACTACCTTCCTCATTTTCTCGAGCGTTTCGGGACGAAAGAAGATTTGATTATAAATTGTAGGAAGCTTAAAACACAATTAAAAGAAATTTGATCATTAATTGCTTGAAAACTAAAAATTACAATTGCTGAATATAGTAAATTACAATAGTTAGTGTAGGGGGGCGAACACTAGAAAGTTTGAAAGATTGTTTGAAAGACTAATACCCTCTAAAATAGCATTCGGAACAAAAATCTAAGTGTTAAGATTAGACATTTAAATGACGAATAATCATACTAAATGTTTACGAATATCATAGTAATTTTACAATTGAAATAAACTATTACATGAAGAGGAAATTACAACTCAAACTAGTCTAATATTTACAATGTGCGGTCGAAATTGGGCAAATTACGACTGCGATGGAGTCAATGAGCTTAAGCAAAGCTGCGGTGTGGGCTTGAGTGATTATTCTTGCTGAAACATCCACCCATTCTTTTCTCAGAGTTCATAAAATTATAATCAAGATTGGAACTTGAAAAGGAACTTTTTCAACTGGATTATGAAATGGGTTTTAATATAACAAATCCAGGGAAAAAATTTGCTTTTTGGGAGTTCAAAATAGAAAACAAAAAATCACAGAAAATTCTTGAAATAGATTTGCTTCTCAAGTTGAAAAAGGTGTCACGAGACTGATGTCTGTTGACTTGTGCATCTGTCGAAAGGTTCATTTATTCCTCTCGACCAAAAGAAAACGTGTTTCTTTTGCTATTGAATTATAAAAACGTAGTCCTTCAATAATACTTTTGCCTTTGCACTTGGTAGCTTTCATTTCTTTGATCTTTAGATAAAAATTTCATAAGAAGGAAAATCTCTCTCGAACTATTGTTGTCTACGAAATACATTCAAAGACATATTCTATAGTAATTGTACGATCATGCTAGTTAACATGTATACATTCCATCTCTTTATTCGAAGTTTATTGAAAGTTAAAAGAAAAGTATCGATATCCAATGAATCTAGAGACGGAGGGATGGGGATTTTGGTGGACCCCGAACCCCCAAACTTTCTTAACCTTTATTTATTTTTTGTTAGTAAAAAGTTTCTAGGCCCAATTCTCTTCCTCATCATATCCAACCCATTTGGCCCCGATAACATTACACTCAATCTAAATATTCAACCTTACCGTTTTTATTACATTTCTCTCTAGCTTGTCATCCCTGCCTCATTATCATGTCCAAATTTCTCCCAAAATTTTCAACTCAATCCTTAAATTTCATAATTGAAATCCTCAATTGCAAAAAAAAAATCATTGCCTTGGGTAGAAGTAGGTGCAAAAAACCCGACTACGACTTTGCTAGACCATCACTCGGAAAATTTTGCTGCAACAGAATTTCGCTGATACTTGTCCTATATAAGATGTTCTAATTACTGAATGGTTAAGAATAATAGTGCAATGAAAAAAATTGGAGACATAAATATGAAATTAAGTAAAATTAAAAAAAACTTTAATGCAATTAAATTGTGATATCTTCCTTAAAAGCCGTGATGAAAATATAATTATTTAGGACAAAAACGTTTTAAGTTAAGATGCATGTTCCCAAATCTGGAACAATTAACTAGGTGCACCTAGAGGATTGAGATAACTCCCTCCCTCTCTCTCTCTCTCTCTCTCTCAACCCAAAGGGAATTTCAATGTGGCCAAGAGTAATATTCATTTATATTGGTTATGAGGATTTATGCATGCAAATTCATCACAAGATGGACAAATCGAGATTATAAGTCACATTTACTCAACAACGCGAAACTTACGAAGATAAGATGTCTCGAAGATCAAATACTCGGACTAAATTAATACCCTTCTAGTACAGTTTTCAACATTGTCATCATTTTTTTATTAGCAATTATTTTACACCAAATATTCGGACTAAATTAACATATAAAATAATTAAGTCAGGTTGAAGAAGCATTTTAATGGTGGCACTTTAAAGGTTGAAGATGAACAATTCATCTAGTCAACAAGTGGGATTCCTTTTCAGCTTTGAAAGTTCAAGATTCTCCCCAAATGTATCATTATTCTTAAAAGATTATTATTTTTTTCTAAAAATACTCAAAGATTAGGTTAAAGGCCGACATTATCTTGTTCCTTGTACTAATTATGTTCTTTATTTTATTATCGCAGAAACTTATCAAGAAAGTTTTTGTTTTCTAAAAAACTGATCAAATTCTGGTTCAAATTTGAAAAAAGAAAGAAGAAAGAAGAAAAACTTTTCCAAACAAAGCGTGAACCATCAAAAGAAGGTCTCAAGAGGATACCGATATTTTCTTTTCTATTTGACACGAGGGTTGTGATACGGACAATGTAAACTAGAAGGAGAACTTCGAGATAGAGTGGACGAAGAAGATAAAGATGCTTTATAATTAGAGTTATAGAGACTAGATTATAATGCATGTTACCGCCGTTACCACCTCGCCTCAATTCCGAGGCATCAATAATTGCCACGCTGGCAGATGTGCCACACTGGCAGATGTGTAAATAGCTGGCCCACGTGGACCAAATTAGCAGAGGGGGTCAGACAGAGATTTGGCGGAGTCCCTTTTTATTGATCTGGCCGAGGTCGCCGAGGTTCCGAAGTCCCAAGGTAGGGGCTCCCTCCCAGCTACATAAGGACCTCGGATCGTAGCAGATATCGCCCCATCCCAATACCGACGTTGTTCCCCGTAACGGATTTGAAGATCTTTCAGACTTGATTGATTGGACACCTGCATAAAAGCCTGCCGGTATGACAGCGTACAATATTAGGCGGCTGATCCCCTGTCAAAGTATTTAATGAGTGAGTAGACAGCGACGTGAGGTCTAACTCAGGCGGATGAGGCCCGTGATTCTAATCCAACGGCTGTCACGCCTGTTAAATACAGTATAAATAGTCCCATATTGTAACGAGAGAGGGGGGCCAAAAACAAAAAGATTGAGAAAGCTACTGTTTGAACTCACTCTACAATAAGAAATATATATATAGTTTGGAGAATATTTACGTCCGGTTCTTCCATTTTATGATCAAGGTTTTGATCTTGTTTTACAACTTACAAATATCATTGACAAGTTCTTATTCATATGACACGACAACCATCCATTGATATCCCGACTGGCCATTTTGTCATCTTTGCCACCGTCTCCGGTTAAATATCGTCGGAGTCAATACACATGTCGCGAGTCCGATATCGACATCTGTTGGGTTCATTTTTTTAAGTCAACAACGCAGATTCGATATATTGAAATAACAAAGATAAAATATAATTGATGTTGAAGAGGTGAGCAATATTAGGTATAACGTGCTTATGCAAATTCAACAAGCTATACTTGGAGCTGGTACTCTCAGATATTTCTTAATTTCTAGAAACTTCATATACTATTGAACTCTATTACAACTATTACTAGATTAAACTTAAACGTACGAATTTTTCTACTTGGTTTTGAGAATTAGTGCCCTTTTTGCATAGTTCACACCTTTCAAGCTTGAGTCGTGATCCAATAATGAACTCATCATAGTGGCTAACTCTATATAACGCATTTTTGGGGGCGGGGGATAGGGTTTTGATTACGCCCAAAATATAATGCGATAGTTGTAGTGCAGCTTTGGAGTGTCGTATCCACAGGGAGATGGAAAATGCTCAAAAGATCAAGAAGAGTGAATTACTCTCTTTAATGTGTAGTAAAATTCAATATTTGAAATGTGAAATTAAAATCAATAATTTGAGGTAATAAAGTGTCGGGATTCTCTCAATCGGATCGGATCAATAACATCAATTATTTCATTTTTATTACACAATTAGAGGCTTTCATCCCGGTACTCTAATCGGAAGATATATCGTGAAAACCAATTTAATTCTAACGTAATCCTAATGGTTAATCTTCCTATTGCAATATTCATACTTGGTTTATCGAAATCAGATTCAAAATCGAATATATACTAAAGCATAAAACAGTGGATCACATCAATAAACTTAAATAATTGAGATTAAAATCTAAGTAATTATTTCAATCAATCCATAGAGAGAGCCTAATTTTATGACCAACTTAATAAATACTAAGCCAATCTCAAAATTAATTCATGTGAGTAGAATAAACTATTAAATCAATTTAATTTCAATTGTAACTCTAGAATCTAGTTTCCTTATAACACAATTACGCAGACATGTATTAGAATAAAATCAGAAAAGCGACTTTATACTTTTAGCATAAAATAGTAAACAATCCACCAATAACATTTAGAGATTATAATTCAACAAATATTTCAATTCGTCGATAGAAAAAGTCTTACTGAATCTATGATTAATTTAATAAAAGTTAAACTAATCTCATTACAAATTCATGGAAAGAAACTATAAATTTTAGAATTGTTCAACAAGAAAATATCAAAATATATGAATAATAGATGTGAAATCACCAATTTCGAAAGATTTCCTCCATAGCTTCACCAAGATTTTAGTTCTTCATGGATTTCTTGAGCCAAAAGGGATGAAAGTATGATGAAGAATGAAGAATGAGGCGTTCTAGGAAGTTCTGGGGTTTTTTAGGGTTGAGAGACGCGTGAAAAATTAGTTACCATAAGTGTTGTAATCAAATTCGGTAACTGAAATTTCGCACACAGAAATGACCTATGCGACCGCAATGTATAAACCCATGCGGTCGCATGGAACAAAGAATTTCTACCCTCAAATTCTCGGTAAATGACCATGCGGCCTCATGGATTTATAACCTTGCGACCGCATTGTTATAGTGTTTATCCTCTGGACAATTTTCAGTATTTTGTCCATATCTTATTTTACCGATATCTGATTGAGGTGATTCAAGATGTGTTGAAAAGCTAACTCAAAGAGCTACAACTTTATTTCAGATACCATTTTCTAATTCTATCGTTTTCCATGTCAACAACTGGTCTCAATATGAGGCTGAAAATCGATGCAAAACTTTTCAGCTTGAAAGTTGATATGTGATAATATTTTAGCTATATTTCATCATTTTGACTCTTTTTTTCATCCAATTGACCTCTAACACTCTCAAATCTTCATCACAAGGTTAGAAACAAGTTTAGAGTATTTTCACTTTAGTTCATGAACTTTCACTTTCTTCCATTTTGATCACTTTTCACTTGTTTCTCCTTATTTCCGCTACATTCATCTCTTTGTTCTGCAAAACGTAAATTACATAAAATTAAGCTATATTCCAACATATTAATCAATAAATTTTCATGCTTTTGACAATACGATAAGTGTGTAAAAACGCACTTATCAAGTTTATAACACTAAGAAACATGTTAACCTTGTTAAAATAAGTAGTCCAAATTCTTATATAATATTTTTTAATTTCATCTTTAATTGTGTATGACTTCATTGTTAACCAAATCATGGTTTCATATTATTTTGTTATCAAAGTAAATATATATATTTTCGAAAAGAAGTCTTGCTATGATAAAATTATAGAATATATTTTAACAAAAAAAATACCAATATGACTTTCACCTTCAAAATTTTTATCGTAAATTTTTTCTTTACCGATATCTTCTTTTATAGTAATGAAATAATAAAATGAACAAATAATCAGAATCAAGTAAATGTCGATCTTCCACTTTATTTTGGATTCATGTCTCTCTATTTCAAAAAGGAAGTTCGTCTTAAAAATGCAACAAGTTCGTCCAATAGTGGTTAGGTGGTGATTTTTATAACCTCTATAATTGAATTTCCTTTCCTTATTTAATCAAGAATTCACATCAAATGAGCAGCTTCACGTGAATGCAACTGAAACGTCATTTTTGAAGAACATGGCAATAAGTGAAGCACAAAACAAAAATAACAGTTGTTTACTCAATTTTGGCTCTCTTTTTCTCTATATATGATTTTAATAAATTAGTTTTATTATTTTAAATAGAAAATCTTGAAGATTTTATTCATGGTCATTGAACAAGCAATTCTATAATAGAGAGACTTGAACGAACCTTTTGATGAGATTCGAAATGCTTATTTTTTCATGTTTATATCCTTCTTCCCCCTTAGCATGTACGCTTGTCATTGGTGATAAAAATGTGACTTGCTCCTGGCTTATTAAAACCTGTTGTTTGTGAAAGAAATGGGGTAGTGTAGTTGGCAAAGCAAACTTCGACATTTAGGGATGGATGTGTTGTGTTAATTATGTCCAAAGTCTCTGATACCAATTGTTGGGAGTTCAAAAATCACATATCGCTCCATACCTCTTTATATGAACTCAATCACCGAATTAAGATGTTAAAGTTATATAGCACAATAAGAAGTACATAATCGTAAGCAAATGAATAATAAAATACAAGAAATATGGTAGAGAAATTTGGAATTTTTATTGCACGACAAACAATAATTGAGAAATATATAATTGATCTTAAAAGCTAGTAATCATTTTTCTCACCATATTCTCTCACTATAAAATTGTATAGAAGAGCTTAATATTTTATAGGGAACATGTAGGACGATATCCAAATCCTAATAGATGAGTTGTAATTGAAGTAGAATATCAAACACGTGTTAAAACGCGAAAAGAGTTTGGACCGGATAAACCTTGTCGCTCGAGTGATAAGCTAGCAACAGATCCGTCGCTCGAGCGACAGATGAACGATCAAGTCTCAGGAGAAAACCTATAAGTGTTGTTAGAGCGACCAGTTTGGGGTAGGCTAGCGAAAATGCGGCAACTTTTCTTCAAGATCCATAATTTTAACATCTTCAAGTCCAATACAAATTACAACTCCAAAAAAGCTTAAAAAATAGAATTTCAACTTGAGTAAGATTTCAATAGCATTTCAAATTGAATTTATCTTGATATATGCTTCAATTATTTCAACAAGGAATTCGGCTGACACCCAATTCTAATAGGATGAGGTTCATCGGGTTAGGATAATCATTTCAATCCTAAGAGGTAGTGACCATTCTCAAAATTCTGAAAGATGCAGCCCTATGAGTCAGTAAAACGATAGCAAGAGGCCCTTCAAGATAATGGGAAAAATATTATTGATGTTACCAAAAATCGTCACATGTTGATTCTCGAGCTTGACAATTGAGGACGATCAAGAACGGAATCTTCGATACCTGAAACAAAGGCGTCGAGGCGTGACGCATCGTCGCCCCTCCGATGCTTAAGTTAGCAAAAGAGGAAAATGTAAGTGTAAAGCTATAAATTGAATGTAAAACATACATGAATAATGAATTGTATTCATGTATTTATAGAGTATGTGATACACTCTTAGTAGGGCTAGATTAACGGGTATCTTATTCTTTTTGGAGTTTTAGAATGCGTTAAAGTTCTATTAGAATATGACAAAAAAGTACTAGTGAGATTCAACCTTATCTAAGTTGGATAAGTTTGAAAATGGAATTAGAGTCCTACTAAAGTATGTTTTTTGAGGTAGAAAAAGAGATAAATGTAAAAATTCGAGGTGACGTGAAATCGTCACGTGCGACAATTAAGCTCGAGAAAGACATCTTGGGAAAACTCCCTATATGACTAGAAACAACTTCGAGCATTGTTATTCGGGGTTGATAAAAAAATGATCATATCAATTATAAACTAACTTGTTTGAGCCACATTTTTTTGTCATGAATGCAATTTGAAATAGTGATTTGATGGAGAATGTGCAATTAAAGAATAAAGATTTTTTTTAATTTTGCGTGTAATATTATTTTATTGAAAAAAGTTTGATTGATATATAAAGAGAGAAAAATGTATTTTAAAAATAATGAGAACTAAACAAAAGCTAAATTTAGAGGTAAGTTGGTAAGAGGCTTTAGATTTGCTAAAGTATATCTTATTAGTTATAGAAATGAGTCAATATTACCAAAAAAAAAAAAAAACAAGCCTTTGCCGAGTTTACCTCCAAAAGGATGTCTCTAGGTTCAACTAGTGTAAGGCACGGTCGAACCCTATGTATAACAAGGCCAGGTCAATGATCGAACCCTATGTATGACAAGTTCAGGTCAATGATGAACTATATCGACGATTAATCAAAACAATATAACTTTGTGTATCCATAAATTTCATTACAAAAATATTTTTTAATAGTTGTGGGTCCTCAAATCCACTTGTTTTTTGCAATACAAATGAAAAATCTTTTAAGTACGTGGTTTTCATGATTCTTCTGGCCTTTAGGAAACCTCCGATTTTGATGGTTAAGTGCACTAAATTGATGATAAGGTTTTTTGTTTACATCATAAAAGACAAGTGGAATTTGAGCCCCACGATTGTCCCACCAACACATTCTTAGCCGTCCAATATGCCTATGAAAAGACATTGCTTTTTCTTTCACATCCTCCATAATTGGTGATTCTTAATCTTCGAATTAAACGTAGATTAAGACAATGGGAAGGGACGAGGATGAAATTTGTTGTCCCATTGCCACCCTTAGCACGACTTGATGGTGGTGATAATTGGTTGCTTTTTTATTATTTTTGATGATAATAAAAAATATAAGCGGTAAAGAATCTTCGAACCCAAAAAATACTTGGTCGTTATTTCTCTTTATTGAGGGGTTGGATCCATGCTAGAATAGAGTCTAATCACTAAAATGTTAATAATGTAATTCAATTTAAAAATATTTTAAAAAGAGTAAAATATCCATATACGATCCAAACCAAGCTATTCGTTAAGCATGTCACTGTTAAGCCAAGTGGCATAGACATGACCTGGCTTGTTGGGACCCACTCATCATCGCCCACGTTTCCGACAGTGAAGGTTGTAAGCAAGGCCTGTCAAGTATAGTTTATTATAGCCATTAATTGTGGTGAAATTTAAGGATAAAATTTGTCATTTAATTAATCAAGAAAAAAGAAACAACCTATTAAAACTTGTATTAATGGCCATGATAAATTTTAATAATTGAAAATGATGAGTTATAATTTCTCTCCGCAATTATAATGGCACCGTCGGACATAAGACGAGGGAGACCAATCGTTTATTTTATTTATAGTTTGGGTGTTGAGTTTTAAGTTAATAAATTTAGTTCTATAAAACTTATATAAATGATTTTTTTTTTTTAATTGAATGATCTTACAATTTGGAGGGCCCAACTTCTTAGAGTTCACCTTAGGTTTCGAAAATTTTAGGTACAACTCTATAGGTATTTAATTCTTAAAATAGCTATTTTTAAGTAATCTAGGTATGAGTTGAACAATAAGTGATGAATTTTTTTTTAAAAATAGAAAATAGATATTTATTTTATAATATACACGTGTCGAATTCTTAAATGTTCAAATCATGCCATTGGATACGAAAGACCTTCGGTCATCCACGCGTCATTAACGTGCTTCCATCTGCGCGTGGTTCTCATTTTTCACCATCCCGTGGCCTTCGATTTTACGGTTTCGTGCTCCTATTCAGATCCCCACGCCATTCGCCTGGTTCTTATTGCGACATTAATAAATTCCGACAAAATGAAACCTAAATTCAAATGAAATTCACACTTTAGCAACCAAACGTTATATATACAACTGTATTCTGCCAAGTTTTAGCCCAAGTTAAATACATATATATTAAATACTTTTTATTCTTACTGGGTAGCCGGGAAATCAAGATTCCGGCAACCCAACGATTGTATACTTATTTCCTTGCTTGGGTAGTCGGAAAATCAAGATTCCGGCAACCTGAGTTGTATTACGATAAAACTTGTTTATTGACAATTCATTTATTACAATCAGTATTGGTGATTAATGGCAAAGGGTCGAAAATTTCCCACCAGTCGGAATGAACGGTTTTTAGGAAGTTTTGGTTACAATCAAAACCCGGAAATTGTCACCGCCGCGCCTGAGCTGGGAGAAGATGAAGTTTGGTCAATGGTGGATGACACGGCGGAGGGGGATCATGGCTCCAATGGAGACTGGAGTTCACGCTCTTCTATGGAGAGTTTTGGGAGCTTCAATAGTCGTCAGAGCCACCGTGGAGATAACCTCCGCCGCCACCACTGCGGCGGCGGCGGCGGCAGCGGCAGCCAAGTTGGTGGCTTGTCGTTGGCTTTTGATGGTTCGACCAAAACATCATCACCTAGGATCGTCCACCAATTCCGAGGCAAGGACAACATGGCGGAATCACCGTGTGGACGCCACGTTTCCAATTCAGCCCCAGTGAACATCCCTGATTGGTCGAAGATTTATCGAGTTGACTCAGTCGACTCTCTCCACGAGTTTGACGATGGGATGGCGGACGATTCATCAGATATGATTCCACCACACGAGTATTTGGCACGGAGCAGAAAAATGGCTGCGAACTCGGTGTTTGAAGGTGTTGGCCGGACACTTAAGGGACGAGACTTGAGCCGAGTCCGTGATGCCGTGTGGAGCCAGACCGGGTTCAATGGCTAATCATGATTAAAACGAGATTTAATCGTAAATCAGGCACTTAAAAAGTTGTAATCATGGTTAATCATAATTAGTAGCCTAAAAATAGTATATAATTTTTCCCCTTACTGAGTTCAGACCAAGTGAGTTGTAATAGTCGATAGGGATCGATCCCCAAATTTTCTCATTGTATCGTTTTATGTTAGAATTTGAACAATTTTTGTGTCATATTTGATCATTTTGGACGCCATTAAAAATTTAAGTTCAATGAATTTAATACATATTCTAATGTGTGTAGTGCGTGAAATTATTTGGACAATATGTCTACATTAATTCATCGAGTGTTGCACTTGAATTAGTCCATTGGATAGAAACCCTAAACCCTAAACAAAACTACACAAGTTTTTTTTTCTTTTAGTAATTTGAATTTAACCAAATAAGTTATAGTTTATAATTTTTCATTCTATTTTTTGTGTTATGTATTATTTGTAGTCGTAATTGTCAAACGATTTAACGAATCCAATCATTTTTAATTATGTATTATATGTCATCATTTCTAGAAAGATTTGATAAATTTAATAATTACAATCATACGAGATTATGTTGTCCTATTATTGACCATTGGCTCGTCCAAAGATAACCTCGTGAATGTTAGGTATTTTCATGTAAAAAATTTCTAATAAAACCCAATAGTTTGCGCGAGAAAAGAAGACGATCGTCCAAGTGAAACTCCATTCACGAATATTCCAAGATTATTGGACCACAAGGTTTTACTGAATCCCTTTATTACATGAAATTGACCTTTTTCTCTAATTAGCAACTGACAACATTTTGTGAAAATTAATTTTAACGAGATATTTCGGTATATGTGATGGACTAAAAAGATAGACATACATATAATGATATCCCTATTCAACCTGATTTTCAAATTTCAAATTTCAAATTGAAGAGCTAGTTTCGAGTCAATGCTCGTTCTCACTCATGCTTGCATAATTTATCGAAAATCACCCTCAAGTCAAGGAGGCTTTTTCATAATTGGGAGCTTCGCTTTAGTGTGCCCAAAACAAATGAAAAGCGATTGGAGTAGGTTTCTATTACTTTACCAGCTAACCACGAACTAGGGAAAGAAAAAGGATGGAAAGCAAAATCAATAGAAAAAGATAAGAATTTCGGAATAGAAAACCCGAATGAAATGTGATTTTTCCTATCTAAACTATGGCTTTGACTTACTAAACCACCAACAACGGCAAGAGAAAGAGATTTTTCCGAGTAGAAAGAAAACGTAATCATGAAAGTCAGCCTAGCCTAGCAGAGAGCGAGCGTTGGATAGGGTTATTCNAGTCGAGCATTCAAGTCAAAATCATTCGAGACAAGAGTTTCAAAAGTCAATCGCCAAAGGAAGATCTCATATTAGACGTTTCTATGCATTTGTAAAGGTATAAAAGCTTCAATCTTTAGCAATGAATAATTAAAGCTCTGCAACATATTGTTAAGGCACAAAAAGTCATTTTCATAAAAATATTAGCATAAATATTTTTCAAATGTGAGAATTTAAAATTGATATTGTAAACTTATATCACATTTTATAATATCACTTACCTTGAAAAATAAGTTAAAAATATCCTTCAAAAGTCTACATTATTCAAAACATTCACACTAGATCAAACAAAGCTAAAATAGACAAAACTTTTAAAATCCAGACATTCGGTTCAAGTAGTGAACGTTCGGTACATCCGGACATCCAGTTCATGTAACGGTCACTTTTTTTACCGTTCTAATTTTGGTACACAATGGCATAATTTTGGTACACAATGGCAAGTTTTGTACACCCATACATGAAAGAGGACGTCCGATTACTTGTCCGGTTGTACAGATATTTTGCTTATTGAACTCTAAAAATACATTCACTTTTTACATTCATTGCAAGACTTTTTAAAAGCATTAACGTGAGATATTCTTGAGGAAAAATTATATTGATCTAACGTTTCATTTGTTATCAAATCATTTATTGTGAAGACATTTGATTGATTGAATCAAATTCTTTATTCATCTTCATTATCAAAATTTTTTCCTTATTTGTAAGTCACAAGAAGCATTGTAAAGCTTGAGATTCAGTCATATGTCAATCAAATTTAGTAAAAAGGCTCCTTTGTTTCTTCTTTACTTTTCCTTGCTTTCTCCTTTGTCTTGACATTGTTGAACTCATAAGTCATCAAAGTTTCATAGAGCTCTTCCAAATGATAAGTGTTGATGTCTTTGGTATTTTCTATCAACATCCTTAATGAGTTCCAATCTTTTGAGAGAGATATAAACATTTTACTCACAAGTTCACCGTTATTAAATTTTCGGTCAAAGCCTTTGAGACCATTGATAATATCGGTGGAGCGAATAATCATATCAATAATAAGCTCATTTTGTTTCATTTATTTTGGTTTCTTTCACTTTGCTAGTGTCCAATTGTGTAACTTCTAAAGCATGCCATATATTAAAAGTGGAATCACATGTACTAATGCGATTAAATTCATTTTTATTTAAAGCACAATAAAATATATTTTTTACTCTAACATTCTTCTTCATCATATTTCTCTCTAATTTTGAAATTATTTGATCTGAATTACCATACTTTTTAATAATCTTTTTAGACACATAGGGACTAAAATCATTAACTTCCCGAACATATATCGAACATAAATAATCATCCAAGCTTTTCATTAATCATAATGTATGCCATCAAATAAATGTGGACGATTTGTAGAATGCCCCTTAATATATTGAAGATTGTGGTTAGCCTAGGGATGGCAACGGAGCGGGGTGGGCCCCTTGCTCAGTATACTACCCCTTTTAATTTTTTAAAGTTTTTGATAATTCATTTTATTACTCTCATTCATTAGATTGAGACAATACTATATTTTTTTAATTTTTACTCATTTTTAAAAGTTAAATTATTCAAATATATTTGTTAAACTAAGACTTTTATTATTTGTCATATTTTTTAAAAAAATTTAATTGCTATTTTCTATTAAAACTAATGAAATTTCGTGAAAATTTTCATTTAAAGTATTGAATTAAAAAAAAAATTAAACAAGGCAAGGGCACCCTTTACCTGTCCCCGCTTCGAGGAAAAATTTTCCGTTTCGTCCCCGACCCGAATATCTGATTAAGCGGGTAATCCCCGTCCCATTCGAGGCCGGGCCCCTCGAATATCGGATTTGTCTGATTTTTTTGTCATCCCTATCAACTAGTGCATAAGATGTCGTAGAGAAAATTGTTCAAAAAAGGAAATTTAAATATAATGGAAAAAAAAAGTTAGTAATTAAAATATTATAGAACAGAAGAAATAAGATTTAGTATAAAGAGATCGTATGTGAATGTACTTGAGATCGACGCACTTGAGATAAGATCATGAACAAAGCTTCCTATAACCCGAAATTAAATTATTTAGGCATGGAAGGTTGATCCAGCTACATTTTGGATGCAAGTCACTTGATTGAGTATATATGCCAAGTTTTTATAAAGTTTTGAGGTGTAATCATTTGAGAATCAAGACACGAGTAAGTTGTCAGACCAATGATTTGATAGTTTAGAATCCCTAGTAGGTCTGAGATTTTTAGCCCCTGTTTTGACATCCACTATCTCTCATTCTTTCTTTCATTTTTTTTCTCATTCTTCATTTCAATCATACATTCTATCAATAAAATAATATTACACATAAACTCAAGAATTTTTCTTAATTTTTAACTACATATTATTCCCATCAATCACTGTTCCAGAATTTATTCTTCTCCAAAATAGGTGTCAGATACAACCTTAATATGGTGAGATACAAAAGTTGTAAAGAGACTACAATTGTGCGATAAAGTTGCAGTATGACTAATATTTTAGAATTTAGTGAGATAAGAAGGGGCATGCAAAATGTGCTACTCACGAGCAACTGAGTGCGAGGATGGGTCTCTCCTATATGATCTTGTTGGTGGCTATTCTATAGAGGTTGAGGTACGTTGGCTCCATGCAGGCGGTTGGGGACAATGCAACATTTGAGGAGATATGTTCAACGCTAGAGAAGAGAATGAAGGCTCTGAAAGCTCAAGGATAGTATATGCGGTAAGTTATCAGGCGAATATCTATAGAGAAATCGAGAATGACAATGGAGAAACTGGTCTTATCAAGTACATTACTATATTTTTATCGGGCGAAGAATGTTAAAAAATATTTACTTAATCTGAATCACGATTCAACATAAGTCCATGACGCATTCATCCAAATGATGAATCGCTTGGTTGGAGCAAGTTTTAATTGGTTTTGGAAAGTTTTGATTTAATTATGATCCCAAATTTTAGGACATAACTGCTAAGTTCGCACTGATTTTGATAACTATACATTCAAACTTCAAGATAAAAGTGACAAACAATAAAGTGATGCAACAGCAATTATTTTAAGTAAATTTAAAGTAAACTAAATGAATTATTTTTCACCACTAACGTCATTGCCAAATCTATTGAACAAACAATTTAAGAGACACAAAATTTTGTACATGAATTTTGAACTTAAGTTGTATATGTTAAATATGCAATTCGATTACTCATTTTTCTGAAAATGAAAAGAAAATATTTTATCCTAACTTAAAATTTCATTTAGATTCATTATTTCAAATCCTTCGTAAAGAGTTGATGTTTTGTTAAAAAATATAATAAAACATACTTAATTCTCTTTGCATCTTAACGAGTATGTAGTTCTATATTATTTTCTTAACATTTAAGTTATTTATTTACTTAACAATTTGAATGAAAGATTATGTCTTTGTTTGGTGGGGGATCAAATTCAGAATTTTAGTAGATTTTGATAAAAGTTGATAAAATATGTTGTTAAAAACTTATGAATTTCATAAAATATACGTGATTAAAGTTTACCAAACAGGAGCTATATATAATATTTAGTAAAAATTGCAACATTGATTCCTAATATTTCATTTTTTCTCAAATTTTATTACAACCTTCATTTTGTGCCACCCACGGTTCCAAACTTTCAAAAATATACAAATTGGGTCCAAATGGATAGAGATTGTTAATTAATCAGAAAAGTCAAAATTTGATCAATTTTGACCTTTTTTTTTAAAAGGCAAAATGGCACTTTGCATTTTTCCTACATTAAATAAGTTAAAAAATTAAATTAAAAATAAAATAAAATAAAAATCCTGTCCAACACCACCTGACTCTTTTTCCCCAAAATCAGTCCACTACCATCGCCCGTCACTGTCTACAACAGCCACCTCCACTCGACTCTCCTTCTTCCCTTAAACATCTTGTCCACCACCACCTGACTCTCCTTCCGCAAAACATCCTATAGGAAGAAGTTGAGATTGTAACTTACTACAAAATCCAAATCCCTAATAAAATAATCAAATGAAAAAGCAAACAAATTGAGATATGAGGTGGGAAAATTGGAAGAATCTTCTTGGTTCGATGGACTGACCCGGGGGATCGATGCTGGGGGTTATCATATTTGGACTGTGGTACATATTAGCGAGAATGAGAGTCGACGAGATTATAGGGCGGTGTCGAGGCGGGAGCAACAGTCGCTATGACGGTATTTGCCTATCTCGAAAATAAAACGGGCAATTAACCACGTCCTTTTTTGTTCCGAATATGAAGGCCAATTGCTTCACAATTATTGCTTATTAATTGTTCAATTGAGTACTGAATCTAATTATTACTAACTTAGGGTTTTAAGGGTTGACGAATGAAAGTGAGATAAGTCACTGGAGGTAGTGTCGACGGTGGGTGGCACTGCTGATGGCTGATTTCCAAGTCGATGTGAGTAAGGGGCGGTGGAATGGAGTGGAGGGGAGGGGTGGAGTGGAATGGAGTGGGTGCTAGCGTTTAGGTTTTTTTTTCCTGATTTTCCTGATTGATTAATTTATTTATTGAATGTGATAATTGAAAAGTTAATTTGGTCAAGATTGTTAAAATTTTGACTTTCCTAATTAACTAATAGTCAAATGAATGTTTTGGACTCTAAATGCGTACTTTTAAAAGATTTGAGATTGTGGATAACACAAAGTGAATGTTACAATAAAATTTTAAAAAATTGAAAAATTAGGGACTGCTGCTACAATTTTTCTTTATATTTAAATCAGTAAATCTATGCAAGTTGGTCTGAACCAACTCAGACCGTCTAATATATACGACTTTCACGAAGAATCAAGTTTCATTATTTCTAATCGTGTTTGGTCGAAAATTACAGTGTTGTAATTTGACACGTTTTCGGTCCCCAGGCCAGCCCACAGAACGAGCAGAAATCGAGCAGCAATACCTTGGAGTTTCACGTGCCGTGCATGTGAGTCACGAAACTGTAAAGACAGAGAGTAGGATGGGACTTGAATAAACGCTTAGCTACAGTTGACATTACTGTATGGATTTTGTTTGTTAATTTTTTCAAAATATATTTTAATTTTTCTTTTTTTAATCATACATTTTTCAATAGAATAATATTATATATAAATTTAAAATTATTCCTTATTTTTTAATTATACATTCTCCATCAATCAATAATTTCAAAATGCATTATTAACATTTAACGAGACTCAAACAACTCATAATATTTTCTTGAAAGTGGGGTTTCCACTTTCCACTATTGCTAATTTTGATTACCCCTTTTATTACACACACTTGAGCTGAGCAGCTCATTCGTGGCTGCGGGCTGCCCCAAACGGCCAAACCACCACTGGACCCCCACCCATCCCCCCCTCTCCCCCCAACTCATAGAACATAAAAATTAACCTTTTCTCCTAAAATTAAACTGTATTCCTGAGATGGGTTTTTCTTGGCCTATTTGCCATTTTTTTTAGCTTTGAGTGAGGTTTCAAGTAGGAACGACAGGGATGGCTCAAAGATTCAATTTTTATCTCCCAAATATGCTGCTGCTTCTTCTCTGTAAGTACTTATAGCTTATTTGTACAGTTATTTATTTATTTATTTTACTTGTTTCTTGCTTCATATGTTACTGATAAAATGCTGGGCTTTTCAATAAATCAGCTGAGTTTTTAGTATTCTTTTTGGTGCTAAGTGGGATTTGGTTAATAGGTTTTAAAAAATTGTAATCTTGTGCTTAGATTTCAATTCAAGATGCGTTAGGTTTGAATTTGGTTGGTTTACTGCGCTAAGTTTTGCTGCATTGGCTCTTGAGTTTTGATAATGCTATTTCTTAGATATAATGTTCCGTGCTGGTTAATTCCTGCAGGAAATGTATTGTTGGCCTCTCTAATCCGCTTTACACTTAGAGGTATATTTAGTAGATAAAGTGTCCATCGTGTTCTTCATAAAAAAACTATGTTTTAGGGGAAAGTTTTTTGGTGAGGCACAGAGTGAGAGCTTGAGATCACGCTTGCCATCGTCTTCTTACTTCATTGCAAAGAACTTGCACTGACAAATGGATATAGCTCCCACATTTAAGTTGAACCATTCTAAATCCGTGTTATTTCTCTCGCAGTTGAGATTACAGCATAATTCCTAACATTTTCTGTAAGGCATTGTCAGGATTTTAAGTTGAGAACTTAGAAACTTGATGAATAAAGCTGTGAAATATATCTTTGACAATTGAATATAGCTCTATAATTCTACAATCCATGAATTACAAGTTTAGAGATGGGATGAAAAGTGAAATTTTGCTGAGAGCAAAGGACAGAGCTGAAAATGACCGTATCAATGTCGATAAAAGAGAAATTAGGCTTCGTGGTTACTTTACTATCATTTTTAACTTTGGAAGCTTCTGAATTTTATACCACATTGCTTGAATATCATATCAGCTTTCATGATTCCAGTATTCACGAAAGAGATGAAAAACTCGTCATTCAGAACTTCAATATTGGCATTTATCATTTAACATTGTACAGGCTTGCGGGAATCCTGTTGCACCTCATTGAATTATCTCAAAAGTTCCATGATTAAGGATAAAACAGAAGATGTACTTTTGCCCAATACCTCCCCTACTTCAAGTCCTCAGCCCTTTCTTCCTCTACTTGCACCTTCTCCGTTGATACCATTCACAAATAGCACTGTCCCCAAGTTATCTGGTTTGTCTCAAATATTGTTGATTTGTTAAAATAATTTGAGTTATGGAATTAGTTTGTGTAAGTACTCAATTTAATTGTCTTTGTGCAGGACTTTGTACCTTGAACTTTACTGTCATCACAAGCATGATGCAAGTGACATCAATTGATTGTATGGCTGCATTTGCACCATTTCTAGCTAATGTTGTGTGCTGCCCACAATTGGAAGCCACGCTAAGCATTCTGATTGGTCAATCTAGTAAAGATGCTGATTCACTTGCTCTAAATGGGACTCTTGCAACACATTGCCTTTCAGATTTTGAGAAGATTCTTGTGGGCCAGGGGGCCAATGAGGATCTATTTAAGATATGCCCTATTCGCCCGTCAAACCTTACAGAAGGTTCTTGTCCAATTAACAATGTTAGTGAGTTTGAGAGCACAGTGGATTCAGCTAACCTTCTTGCAGCCTGTGGGAAGATTGACACTTTGAATGAATGTTGTGAGCAAGTTTGTCAGAATGCAATAGTGGAAGCTTCTAGAAAGCTTGCTGAAAAGGCTTATAATCTCACGAGCCTGTATGGATCCCGCGTGATGTCTGACCTTTCAACTAGGGTTAATGATTGCAAAAATATTGTCCTCAGGTGGCTTGCTAGTAAACTTGATCCTTCTCATGCAAAAGAAGTTCTTCGAGGACTGTCTAGTTGCAAAATTAATAAAGGTGCAACATAAACACTAAAGTTCTCTTTGTGATTTATGAGTTTGTATATTGCACTATTTAGACTTGGGTGTGAGGAAGTATATCTTTACATTTTCTTTTTCATCTTTTGTTTATTTCCTCGATGAGATTGTAATTCCCGTGCTTCTCTGTTATTGCTGCTTCAGTTTGCCCTCTGAATTTCCCCAACATGAGCCATGTCATAAATGGCTGCAATGATGGAATAAGTAACCAGACAGAATGCTGCAACGGCGTGGAGAGCTATGTGTCTCTCCTGCAAAGGCAGAGCTTCATCACCAACTTGCAGGCTTTAAATTGTGCTGCCTCGCTTGGAGTAAAATTACGGAAAGCAAACATTACCAAAAATGTTTATAGCCTATGTCATATTAACCTCAAGGACTTCTCCCTTCAAGGTTAGTTGTCTGATTCTGCCAGTCTAAATATCTAGCATGTTTGGCTAAGCTTCAAAATAAGTAAAAACATTTTTAAGTAACCTTATGCTTTCAAACATGTTTGGATAAGTTACTTATTTTGAAAATAATTCTTACCTCATTGTCTAATAAGTAAACTTATTTCCAACTTTAATCAAAAAAGAAATTACTTATTTACTTCTAAGTAAACTTTTTAAGCTCAGCCAAACATGCTCATCATCCAAAAACAGAAAGTAAATTCAGATGACGCTAATATATGAAAGGATTTTCATTTTGTCTTTGCTGATCTGATCTGGCAATCATCGTTTGACTACACCAGTAGGTACAAAAGGTAACTTTTCGACTTTTTCACTTTAATAATTTCTCATCTATATCTTCATGTTGATATTTTTTTATTCCGTTTATTTTCATTTAGGATTTTAGGGGTGCATATAGTTGTATCATCTGTTACTTCTCAGCAGCTTAATACTTCTAAATTTTTATTTAGAAACTTAAACTTATGGTGCTAGTTTTATGTTATTGAGTTATTTCTTCACAGCTAATGACAGTGTCGGAAATAAATCACTCCAGTTTGGACTCGGAATTTGAAATTCGATGGCATGATATATATTATACTGACATAGGGAAAAATTCAAACTTTTTGCTCCTAGAAGACTTCTAAAATTTTCGATTATAAATTTGTGCCTTTCAATATTAAATGGTTTAAAATGTAATGGATTCTAGTTTGACATCTAAGTTTGGTTAAACAAGTAAATCATTAGACACCTGTTATCAGTTTAACCCATGCTAACAGAACTACAACTGCCTTCTTGAATATCCTCATTGCTCAGTATAGTCTTGATGATATAAACATGTTTGGCTAAGCTTAAGAGTTACTTTTAAGTAACTATTTTTGCCAAACATGCTCAAGTTTTTCTAGAAGTTTTTCTTTTTATTTTTTTTTAGTTCATAAACTTACCCTTTTAGAAATAGGTCTTTACTTCATTTCTAAAACATGACTTTTCTTCTTCACAGCTTAGCCAAACATGACATTGTTATGGGGGGTAACAATTTTTAGAAACAAAATATATTTCAAAGTTCAAAATCAGAAGCAGAAGTTGCCACTTTTATCATCTCATATTTTTTTACATCTTTCTTACCTAGCTTACAGAGTCACTTGATTTACAGAGAGAATCAAAATTTTGTTTTCTTCGGAAACTTTCTTCCTGATTTTTTTCAGATTTTGATTCTCTCTATCTTACTTACCCTTGTCGTCTGTTTTGAAAATAGAGTCAGGATGCCTTTTGCCAAGCTTGCCATCAGATTTAGTATTAGACAAATCGTCAGAGGTTAGCTTCGTCTGTGATTTGAATGATAACATTCCAGCACCTTGGCCTTCTACATCTCAATTAGCAGATTCGTCGTGCAACAAGAGTATCTCCCCTTGAATACTTCTTCACCTTTTTCTGCTGTTTAAGTCATCCCCATTTCAATATAAATACCGACTTATATTCAAACTTTTTCTGACTGCAGCTGTCAAGATTCCCGCACTTCCTGCAGCAGCATCTGTACAAAGCAGTAAGTTCAATTTTCTGCCACCAGTAATCCTTAGATTGTGCCATTTCTCTGTCGTCCTTCTATCAATGTAAAAAAGGTAACATGTTGGTATTTCCTACATACCAAATGCAGTGTGTTTAAATCTCCAACAGCTTAAATCTATGAGGCGGACTAACATGAAGTAGACAAAGTTTTGGGATCAAGTTTTGTAAACTTTTAGATGAGTCATGAAGATTCGTTGATATATCTCACCCCTATTCAAATTACAAATTCAGGATCGAGTCGAGTATCACTCTCACATATCATGTCATTCCTTCTCCCCTTATTTCTCAATATTCACCTCGTATATCAGCGCCTTTTCTGAGAGTGTCCTCTCACAATATATTTCATGCTATTAACACAGACTAATGGAAACACAATGATCAAAATTATCTATATTTTATGGCTGCATAACTGTATGTCATTAATTTAAGAGGGTAGTACTTACAGCAATTGCACTTGACAACCACTAGAATGGCTGAGAAACTGCATTGAGAAATAATTTACTGGTTCATTGGTCATTCTGTTGAGTATGCATACCTGTTTGGTGTTTTTCTCATTTGCATTATCCATTTTTAACATCTGAATTTTCGTATTTCAGGTCGACACGGCATAAACACAATGAATTTTCTTCTACTTTTAATGGTCTATGCTGCTCTCATGATCATGTAAATGTCGATAGAGTTTGATCTCTGATTGATAGCGAGAACATATGCATTGCATAATCGGATTTAGCTCAAGAAGTCGAAGAAATTGTGTTAAGTTCTACACGAGGATTCAGTCCAAGAGATCAAAGGAAATTATTTAAAATTCCCGTTTGAATACAAGAAATCTTTATACCTCAGTTAAGTTTCTATTAATCAGATACAAAATTTCATAAGATTTGGAAACTCGTGCAAGAATTCCAACTTAATTTTCTTGTATATTTATAGAGAGAGAACATTTTAATTTCTGTATTTTCAAATGATCTTGAAAATTCTAATACTGTACTAGCAATAACGGATGATATTGACCTATTCTTTTACCCTATACATTTGCATTCTCTTCAATTTTTTCCCTGAAACTTCTTTATGTTTATGAAATTGCAACTCATAATTAATTACCTTCATAATAACTAGCTATAGTTGAACATGCATTGCATGTTATTCTGAAATGTTTTGTAGGTGTTATAAAAATAATATTGTAAGATGTGAGAATATAAAAAATAATTAATACAAACTGTTTGTGTAGAATAAACTTTTGATTCAAATGAAATAAAAATCAGTTTGGAAAAACAATTTAAATAATTGATGAAATCAATTAGAATGGTTCCTCCATTTATTCTTTTGATTTAAACTGTACATCGAATGCCATCCTTTATCGAATGCAATCCTTTCTTTGTATTCACTTAATATACATTGAATATATTAATTGATATATTTATTACATATACACATTATATCCCCTATTTATTTATCTTAACATTCATTGAATGAATCAATTTGGAGAACTCTAAAAATATTTATCTTTTATTTCAATTTTTTTAATGAATTTAATTTACTATTCAATCAAGTGGAATGGATCTGTCAAATGTACATTGATCATAATTAAATAATTGACAAAATGATTCATAATAATATTGTTCAAATGATTAAATAAATCAAATACATATTGAAAAATGAAAAGGTAATGGATATGTGAAATATGATTAAATAAATGAAATATACATTGAAAAACGAAAAGCAAGGTAATGAATGTGTCAAATATATATTCATCATACCTAAACAGTTGACAAAATAATTAATGATAATATTGTTCAATTGATCAATAAATTAAATGCATATTGACATACGAAAAATAGGGTATCATTGAAATAATTAAATATATATTAAAAAAGGAAAAGAAATAATTAAATGACAATAAGGATATAATCATTCAAAAAATAAGGATACATATATGTATTGAAATAATTAAATACATAATGAAAAACGAAAAATAAAATATTATTGAAATAATTAAATTATAATAAGTGCATTGCACATAGTTAGGAGTACTTTTTTACTTAGATATTTAAATAAATTGGACCAATTGAAAATTGTGATTTAATATAACAATTTGATGTTTGAAAATACGGTGCAATATATTTTAAGTTGTATAAAACATCAAAATAGCTACATCTTCACATTCAAATTCAAATTTTAATATGCTTTGAATATATCTTAAAAAAATATGTAATTTGATTTCTTAAAAATTAAATTTACTTCAATAGAGGAAGTGAGTGTTTGTAATTTTAATGACATTCATCAGTAGTAAAAAATAAATGGCTTTAATGGCTATATGAACAAGAAGATGAATTACCACCACCACCTTGAATATTTTCATCCCTAATTTATTTATCTATTGTTAGAAAAATTAAAAATAAATGCTATATTTCAACAGAATCTGTGAGAATTTGACGAGTGATGATTGTTATTTAAAAAAATTTAAATATTTATTTAGTGAATTTGTGAGGGTTTTTTTTTTTTTTCGGTAAACCTTGTCTCTGGTTGTAACAGTAGTGATGGATGGTAAAATTCAAATGAAAATTTCATCACAGAATTCCCCATTAATTTTCATTTTGGAAATTTCTTCATGTTCATAGTTATGTATAGTTTGTAACCTAGATATTCGTTATTTGAAGAACGTTCAAGATAGTGAGACTATAATTATTCATACATAATAACTTATAATTCAAAAGTTCAAACAATGATTTCCACTGATATATGAAGAAATGCCCAGAAACAAATAAAACCATGATTAAACTCAAAACTCAACCCATCGCAAAATTAAAGTTGAATATTACAAGATTTTTATGATAGAAGGTCGAGACGTTTGGTGATCACTTTCAACACCTAATAATCCTCTATTGAGCATTCACAAAAGTGGATAATACCCTATTGCATTATAAAGCCTCAAAACGAAAACAAGGATACAATAATGTACATATTATGGGGATAATTTCACTATAGACTTATCTTTTGTATCCAAACAAATTCTTCGATTTACTGTTAACACACAGAACCTAATATATACTCTTTCTGAGACCAAAGAACCAAAGAACATTCTTGTTCATGTTACACCAAGTAATAAAACAAAACCAAAAACAAGAAGATGAAGATTTGAAATCTTGAATGAGGATTACGAGATAGAAGACGAAGAACACAGAAAATGAAGCAGTTTTCTCTCGAATGTCACTCCAGAATTAAGCTACACAAAAAGTCATGCCACCTTTCTCAATCCAGTGAAACCACTCCACTAAAAGTCTTATTTCATAAACACATTTTAATCCAATTTTGGCAGCACGCACTTCGCACATGCACTACACAACATAGCAGAACTATGGTATGTATATATTGCCACCGCATCCGCACTTCCAAATTTGTGGGTAGTAGTCTTGAGGGTTCTGAGCTTCAAGCTGAACTAGTTTTTCCGGTGGCACCAGCCGCATGGTGTGCATGTTTTGCACTTCACAGTTAGGAGGGGTTGAACCGAGCAAAATTGAAGATTGGAATACTTTACTCAATTTTACTTTATTCTAAAACTTGTTTTAAATTGCAACTCATAATTAATTACCCTCTCAAAATATAAAATAATAATGGTGGCTATATTGACGTCATATTTTTATTATTAATAGTACGTAACACATGCATTGCACGTGAGCTGCAACAAAGTTTGGAGTATTTTTTTATTCAGAAATTTAAATAACTTATCGTAATTGAAAATTGTGATTTAAGTATAACAAATTGGTGCTTGAAAATACGATGCTAAATATTTTTAGTTGCCTAAAATCGTCGAAATAGCTACATCTTGAGTGCTTTAGCAAATCTTTAACATAATAATATATATTGTGGGAATCTTAGAACATTTAAATGAATAAGTTACAAAACTATTCATATTTCACTATTTTACTTTTCATAAATCATAAATATTAAATTGTGTTTAGAAATAATATTAATTAACGGGATTATAAAATATTAGTAAAGGTATTATATCGTCCAAAAATATTTCTCCTATTTCTATGTTACATCACATTTTAATGGTATAAAATGTCCTAATTTTTACATATATAATATTATACTTATGTTCCCAACTTTTTTTTCATCATACTCGTCTTTAATCTTACAATCAATTAGCACAACATGTCTCTGGTTATGATTTTCTTTCAAAAATTATGTTGATAGGGCATAAAAAGACTGATATTCCTTCGTATTTTAAATAAGCAAAAAAGAAAAAAGAAACAAATACAAAAGTGTGATTAAATATTTCCTCTTATCATAAAGCACGCTAACAAATTTTTTGAACTAAAATTAACCGTCATAAAAAAAGAAAAAAAAATGTGTTAATTGATAGAAGATTGAGGATAAAAATGCGAAAAATGTTGGAACACAAGTTTGATAATAAGTAAATGTTAGAGACATTTAATGCAATTACAATGTGCCACATATATAGAAACATGCTGCGTGAATTTAATTACCCTAATGAAAAAATCATTGCCAAAGTTAGCAAGGAATAAACCATTACTATGATTTATCACAAAAAACCAGTGTTGAAAAATTTTCGAGGAATAATCCACACATTATACGTAAATAATTTATTATTTGATGCTAGGATAATGTGAGAGTGATTGTTCTGTGACATCTAAGTACGTCGATTGTTATCTCCATTAGCTGCCGGTTCTCCCCCCCTTTCCCTTTTTGGATCAACAACATGAAGTAATACGTTTATGGCAAGTCTACCACGACTATCCATGATTTCCCTATACTTTGCATTGATTGGCGCTAATGCCTAGTTCCCATATCTAAGACCATGTCAAGCAAGTCGACATCTATCTACAGTAGAAGCAAGACTTAGCACATAAGAGGATTTTAGGGATCGATCTAGATGCCTACAAGAGGATGTACAATAGAATCTTATCAATCAACTTGATTAATTGCCATCTTGATTTCCCCCTTCCTCCACAGTAAATTTAGTCATTAGATGTTATCGCAATAAAATGACATGGAATTTAGAGAGTGATGTGAAGTTTACCAAACAAGGATTGAAGCCACGTGTGTTCATGATGACGCATACAAGAGCTCGATATTCAGCATCAATATTATACATATACGACAATAGGTTTCTTACAAAATCACTACCATAGTAATTTTAGGGATCGATATAGATGTCTACAAGAGGATGTACAATACAATCTAATCAATCAACTTGATTAATTTCCATCTTGATTTCCCTCTTCCTCCACAGTAAATTTAGTCATTAGATGTTATCGCAATAAAATGACATGGAATTTAGAGAGTGATGTGAAGTTTATCGAACAAGGATTGAAGACACGTGTGTTCATGATGACGCATACAAGAGCTTGATATTCAGCATCAATATTATATATATACGACAACAGGTTTCTTACAAAATCACTACCATAATAAATAGTTGAGTTGCCTAATTGTATCCATATAACACTTGCATTTTAATGACTTCAAATATTACTACACTTCCTATGTCAATCTAATAGTAATTTCAAGTCTTGAAATCATGACCCACCAAAGAAAAAACCATAAATGCATATAGAATACTAATTAATTATTCTAAATCCATTTACATCTCTCAAATTTTCAACCCTTTTATGAATATCCACGTGTTGTTGCCTTCTATTGGACGAGTTGAGATTTGTTGTCAAACTTTTATTGTCTAATTTACTATCCATCCAAACAATTATTAATATGCCTTTTAAATTAACATGTCATCAATTTGGTGGGTTAGTGATGAAGTTAACGAGAGTAAATTTGAGATGACTTGTTAATTTAAAAATGATTTGTCAACAATTAATTAGGTGAACGCCAAACTAAACAGTAGATCTCAACTCCTATTGGTCACCTAGTCTTCTATTTTTTCTGAAATCAGTCTTTTTCCCACACTAGTTGGGTGGATTTCCATCCCTAATTTCTCCAAGGTTGGGAAAAATTATAAATAAAATGCGACATTTCAATAGAATTTGTGACAATTTTATTGGTGACGATTGCTATTTAAAAAAATTAATATATTTAGTTAGTGAATTTTGTGAGAGATTTTTTCCCGGTGAACCTTATCCCTAGTTATAATAGTAGTGATAGATGATATAATTCAAATGTAAATTTCATGCATGTTCATATATATAGTAATATTGTTTGTAACCTAGAAATTCGTCGCTATTTTTCTAAATGTTAATGATAATAAGTGATTGTCTAATAATGAGTAAGAAATACCCATCTTTCAATAAACATGCTGTATTGAACTCCTTGGACATTATCGATTAGAGTAATGTAGAAAACATTGAGGTTACAATTCCAGTCTAGATGACGCTAAAGAATAGGTTAAATGAAAGGTTGAATTAAATAAATCATTTTATTCCACCTATTATTTAATGCAACCTAAACTACAATGCTGAATAACATTACTCTATTGATGAAGTGTTGACTCCCACTTTCGCTCTCCCATCAATGTGACTAAACTTATCAGCAAGTTGCCATCGAAAAAAAGGACTAATTCCAATTGAATGGATCGAAGAGTTTGAAGAACATTCAAAGTAGTAAGATTTCAATTTTCATACATAAAACTGATATTTTAAAAGTTTAAAAATTCAATTCCATTCAGACACACTCATAAATATGGTAATTATATGTTGCCACCGCATCCGCACATCCAAATTTCTGGATAGTAGTTTTGACGGTTCTGAACTTCAAACTGAACTAGTTTCTCCGGCGGCACGGGCACCAGAACCGGCACGCACGGAGTGCATGTTTTGCACCTTCCTTCGCAGTTAGGGAGTGTTGAACCGGTCAGAAGCTGCATTTTCCCATTTATATATTTTGTTGAATCTCCTTTAGCCTTCTCCACTGCTCTTTTTAGGTTATTTATTGAGTTCTTCAGCTTTTCATCAACATTTATGTTGCTGGAAATTGTGGGAGGAAAGAAGAACAAAATGAAGGTAAATAAGAAAAATTTCTGGCTTCCGTTCATTTTTGCAATTGCTTCTGGACTACTTTTTTAGTTGCCCTTAATGAGTTTATATAGAAATAGAGGCTAGGTTTATTAGAAAATAATTTTTGAGATTATGTAAATCTAAGTGGTATTAATTATTCAACCACTTCTGGTAGATGTAGTCCAACTGATTATGTGACGTTAGATGATAAATTAAATGAAATGTGGAATTAAATGACTTATCTAATTCTACCTATCATATAATGTCACAATAACGTCATCTATATTGAAATTGTAACCTCATTACTCATTTTGGTAAATCCATTAATAGAGTTTTGGTACACCACTAATTTTCACACCTCGTGATTATCAAGAGTGGACTCAAGTTTTGGAGCCATTCAACTACCATGCTAAGAATCGGTAGCTAGTTACGTCTCGAGGGTTAATGAAGTTACGTATCGTCATATTTAAACTCCTCTTCGATCGATTGTCTTTCACAAATGTTGCAGACAAAGGCATGTCAAGTATCTTGGAGGTTCTCATCAATCTTCACGAGTACTAAAGTATCTTAAAAATTGTAACCGCATGTTTTGAATTTAAATTATGCAAAAACTCCTTTTTTTGTTACCGGAATAAAAAATAGATGAGTTTTATTTTTTAAACTTTTTAAAAAGAATCGAAGAATTTCGAGACTCAAACCTAGCTCATTTGCATGGTAAATGGAAATAAATTGATTCCAGTAAAATATAAACCTTTTTCAAAGGTTTAGAAGAACCTTTTTCATATCCAATAGACAATCGATGCATTCATTTCATCGTATTTTAAAAATCTTAATGTTATCGTGATGGTTAACAATTGTTATGACGATAGTTAATTTGCAAACAATTGCTAACATAGTAACATATCAATTAATTACCTAGCTCCCGCTCGTGAAATCAACATAAATTTCTCATTCTGTCCCTCTTTCTTATTCTACATATAAAATTATATTTATTTTCTTCTTTTGCCTTTTTCTTAATTTCATTAAGACAATTTTGTTTAAAATTATTTTTGTTTACTAATTTGCCATTTTCTTTATTTCATTTCGACAATTTATTTTTTTTTTTTTTAGTTTTACAAAGTTTGTTTATTTTTTTAATCTTTTAATTATGCAAAGTGTTGTATTTAACCATATGTATGAGAATATTGATTTCCCAGTTGAGAAAATGAATAAACTAAAACTGATTTAAAATATTTACTACAAAGGAACTAAAAGACATACAAGCTTTAAGCCTTTGATGCTAACTTTTGTGCATTTCTAAAGTTATGATAATATTACTTCAGATTTGTCAAAAGTATAATACAAATGAATTAGAGACAATATTATTAAATCAAGCAATATAAATTATTTAATAAATTTTTATTTAACTTGATTAAATTATTCTAAAACATGTGTTTATGTTGTTCTGTCAGCTATTTGTCAATCTTACAAGTGTGTCCTCAACTAAAATTTTGATGAATTTTAAAAGATTATAAATTCTAATGAATTTTGTAGATTTGAATACATTTCCACAAATTCCATATGAATCTCATCAAATATGATGAAATTTTCAAATATTTGGTTATATGTATTTTTAAGCTTGAAATCTATCTAAATATTTTAAAATTCATTTATTAATGAAATCTTTATATATCCACTAATTATTGATGATACATAAATTTTAAATAATTTCATTGAATTTCATTAAAATCTAGAATACCTAAATTTAGAAGGATTTTTTAAAAAATTGCAATTATTACTTTTTTATTTTGACATTTTTACTGTTTTTAACGACATATTTGACGTTAGGGGGTTTTTCGCCCAGAAGGTTTCAAATAGGGAGGCTTTTTTGTGATTTCCAATGAGTAGGAGGTAAATTGCAAATGGAAACTTTTTAGGGAATTTTATGCTATTAATCATTAATTCATATAATCGTAAAATCCCGGAATTCTATATAAAAAAATAAAACGATATTTAGTGTGTTAGCAATAATTATAGGAAAAAATATTGTTGAGGTCCCAAACCTTTCAAATTGTTGCAGATTATACCCAAACCTTTTATTTTTGCAATTGGGATCTCAAACCTTTCATCTCTATTGCAGCTGGAGGACATGTGGACGGAATTCATCCATTTGATCATCAGTTGACCAAAAGTCGACGGTTTGACCCAACAGTTTTTTCACTTCTTTTTTAATTTTTTTATATGGGACAATTTGGTCAAATTGTTAACTTTTGATCAACTAACGGTCAAGTAGACGAATTATGTCCACATGTCCTCCAACTGCACTCGAGATGAAAGATTTGGAATCCCATCTGGAAAAATGAGAGATTTGGATATAGTCTACAATAATTTAAAAGATTTGGGACCTCAATTATAATTCTCTCATAATCATATGGCAGATAGAGCATTGTATTGACAATTATTTATCGAATGGTGTTAATTTATGGATTAATTTAGGGCAAGTGTGAGTTAGCTAAGAACTTCTGGTAACATCTTTTTAACATTTGGACCCCAACTAATATTTTTAAAAGAAAAGTAATTTCGCTACCTCTAAAAGTGACATCTCCGTGTAATTTCTTTTATTATCTTTGTCCTTACTCCCGAGGTAACCAAATGCATTGTTTCATGCTTGTAGGCTTTGTATATGTACATATAAAACAAATGAGTGACGAATTGAGTTACGAAAATTATCTTCAAGAGATATTACAAATAGTAAGTTAGAAACCAACGAGATGCATGACGAAAGTAATAACAATATTAATTCGAACTAACCTTGCAGCACTATCAAGAAGCCAAAATCCATTGCAGTCTCCTCCTATCCAAACCATCCACCACCGGAAAATATACAATTCTGCCGGCGGCTGTGTGTATGTCTGTTGACTTTCGAGGAATGGTGTGGCACCAACCATCTGAGAGACCTCTGGTTCTTGGACCACTTATAATTTTAAAGGTTTCCACTTTGTTTATTCATTTCCCTACTAGCCCAATAAACTATTAGTCCTCAGTATACAGGAAAAGCATCATGTTCCCTTCTTTTGACTTGGAGGACCCCCCCGTCATAAGCCACGAGTGAAACTGATATAATAAAATACAGATTAATTTACACTGCCGGTGGACTTTTAAGTTATAATTTGGCCAAGTTGTACAACTATTTTGAATAATGATCCTGCTATGATGAGTTAAAACCGGACCAGGAGGATACAAATAAATTCATGCATGTAGATTAGCAGTTAATTTTTTTAATTAACTTAATTGTATAAGATTTAAAAAGAGAAGTGTGTGATAGACAATGCATGAACTTGCCACTTGGGTCCATGCATGGTTACAACTTTTATTTGATCTTTATTTCTTTCTTATTTAGACAAAAGTGGGGCATTTGTTGTTATTCATAGTTGAGATGTAATCTTGCGGTTTAAATAAACACAGGTTTGAGGGGTTTTCGTTTAAAAAAATAAAAAAAATTGGCACTCATTATTTGCCAGCTTTTATTGAATTAAACCTCTATTTGGTGGAGATTAAAAATCGAATTTTTAGTAAATTTTAATTAAAATTAATAAAATATATGAGAGTTCTTCGTTGTTGAATCAATTATTAATATCCTTCATATGAATCAAAGAATTACAGATTCCATATTGTTGAATACCAACTACAAAACTAGAGATTAAAATTAATTTTTTAGTAAATTTTGATAAAAGTTGATAAAATGTGTAGCTAAAAAGTTATGAATCCCATAAAATATGTGATTAAAATTAATTATTGACTTCAATTTGAGATTTCAATTGAATTTTAATCCAAATAAAACATTGGCTTAAATCTTCTGTTTCGGACTGCATTATAAAATTTATCAAGTACTCGAGATTTACTCAGACAAATCTTTTGCTGCCAATAATGCATATCAGGCCAGCTAAGTTTTATTTATTTATTTTTTATTTTCAATCCCATTATTACTAACAAACGCATGTACCGTTTCATCACAACATCATCCCCAGTTGTTACTCTTCAATATCACTATAAATACATCATCAAATTCAACAAATCTTGGATAAACTCTCTCTCTCTCTCTGTCTCTCTCTCTCTCTCTCTCACATACAAAGAGAGTTTTTGCCTTTCTGGTAAGCCCGCTCGCCATAAGAAAGCCTTGGTAAAAAAAAAATTCGTCTTTGAGAGATTTCTGTAAAATATGATAAGTCCGCTTGCCACCAGAAAGGCCTTTCCTATCGAGCCGAGTAGCGTCAACATCAAAATGGCCTTTTTGAACAGACATTATGCATATTCTAAGATGGAAACATTTGACCCCGAAGAAAAACAGCATCAAAGGGCACAATTCTTGATTTACAAGGCTTTGCAGAAAGCAGAAATTAGGAGATCAAGACCTTCTTGGCTGAGAGTGAAAATGTTAAAGTTGAAGATCAAGATTGGTAAAAGATTTAAGTCGTTGAGAAAGAGCATTGGATTAACCTTATCTTCTGCTAAAACTGGTTTTCGCAAGAAAATTACTTATCAATGGAAATCTTGGAAGCGACTGATTCATGGTAAAGAGGGAATAATTAGAAGTCTCCCATCAATGATCATTTGAACCCCCCCCCCCCACTCTTGTTTTCCACTTGAAAAATGAGATTGATGATATATGATAAATTACATTTTCCACGGACAGAATGGATTGTTATATTGCTGATTATAGTACTTCGAATCTTTCAAGAATATGAAATTTGGTGTTGCAACGGTCCATTTTAAGATGGATTCAAGGCGTGGAAGAAAATTAAGTTCATTGCATCTTCATATTTTTATTGAGCTACGGGTTTAAGCCTTGGCGCTCATTTATGAATAATGGCCACGGTCTTCACTGAAAAAGAATTCGTCCGAGACCTGAGACGGGAGTTGCGACAAAACTTATATGTATATAAATTTATCATCTCTCTCTAACAAATTAAAATTTTTAGTTAGACGGCTTGTCAATGCATTTAGGGGCTCATCTACCTAAAGGTGACAGACTGACAGTTCATAACTAGGGGAAAGCTCTCGAGTCTATACAAAACACAACACCGAGACGATATTGAACCCCCAAGGTCGACTAGAAGGAACCAGCTAGGCATGATTCCTGAAGTGTTTGATTTATTTGTTCAACAATTAGTAGCAAGAAGATACTCGAATAAGATTCAATTGGAGTCCATCACCTCATTAGACGAAACACTACTTGACATTTTGAAATTTGATATGAACCGATCGATTCATGAAGACCGATGATTTATAAACATATACCTAAGAGACAACATCCAAAGATATCACGACTCAAATGTTTTAATAGTTCAAAATTTGGGTAAGGAAAGCCAAATAACAAGAGAAGTGATTGTGAATAAGTACGTGTCAATATAACTTTTTTCAGTCACATCTCTGTTCTTAAGAAGGGATTCTTTTACAGCTTAACTATCACTCATGAACTTTCAAATTTTTTCGTCACTTCTTTTTAAAAATTAAAAGTATTTTAACAAAGAACAGACTCAACAAAGAAAACGAAATGATTGAATATTTCGACGAAAATTAACAAGCCAACAATTGGATGAGAAAAATTAACCTATTACAAGATCAACGATTAAGATCTCACTTAAGGAAGAATCCTTGTGCTTCAAATAACAAAAATCAGCATGCAGATGAGATCTGGTATGCGAACTGGACAAGTTTATAACAATATAATCATTTTAGGTCCTTCTTGAGTAGAGGCTCTTTTATTTCTTCCCACTTGTCCAAACGTTTTCTTGCTTTCTCCACCTAAAAATTCAGTATTTATTTATTACTTTGCAATAATCGTTTATGATATTTCTGTAAACATAACAAGTCTATGAAGAATAGCCGTGTTCTTCGGTAAGGTAAACTCTATAGTATTTGATAGTATTACCTCTTTATTCCAATCGGCTCGAAATGTTGTCCAGAGCAAAATGATGGTTTGCATCATTGTTCCCCCTATCATTCCCGACCATATTCCCTATATATTCAACACATGCTCATACCAATTCAACTTCTTTGATTCTTGATTCGGATGTGATAAGAAACAAATATGAATTTTTATAGTACATGAAACAATCTTATAGATTGAAAGGGGGTTAATTTCTTGTACCTTAATTCCAAGGTTAAATTTGAAGCACAGAAGACAACCAATTGGAACCCCCACAAGGTAGTAACACCCAACATTTACATAGGCGACAAATGCTTGCCATCCACATCCAACAGCCACCCCTTCAATTAGTATGTTAGACAGGATAGAATTAGATATAATTACTGATACCACACGTACATCTTCCCTTAATTGTATCGAGTATATTGTACCAAACGAGATATCATAAGCAATGTAATAAGAACCAAACTTTATATGATAGTTCGATTGAAAAATTGGATAAGTGGCCGAAAATTCAATTCAGTTACATGTAAAACTGAAAATATCAAAATTGTTTAAGAAGTTATAAAATAAGCCAAAAACCGGGCAATCTGAAATTGATTACTTGTCTACCAGTTTAATCTCGATTTGACACTTATCGATCGCTTGATGTTTTATCTTTTTAACTTTGATATCCGTACTCATATTTATATCACTTGTCAAGCTTTATATATACACTAGTGGACGTCAATTGCCAATAAGGCTTGGTGGAGTATGGACAATTCCAACGTGGTAATTCACCAATCATTGCATCAAATTACCTATTCCCACTTCTAAAACCTAAATAATTCAGCACTTTACTCATTAGAGATCAGATCAACACATTTATTCTCTTTTAACTAAAGAAACCCTGCACTAAACAACAACAAATAAAGTGATCCAAGATTCGAAAAAGCTAGAAAAAAGAAGGGACAGGTAGAAAAGAAAAAGTAGAATGTGAGTTTAGTAATTAGTACCTGACAAGACCGGTTGGATCCCATTGAGAATAAGAGTGACGGCTAAGAATGGACACAGATCCGAGACTGCATTGGCCACAGTTTCACCACCGGTGAATATGTAGCTAATTACGTGGCGTTGTGATAATACAATGATGGCAACCACTACGGCGGTTGTGAAAGAAACAAGATTCACTATGACAACCGAAAAAGCTGCCGACTTGGGATTCCCTGCTCCAAGCTCATTGCTTACACGAACACTGGACAATATAATTGACAAGTTCATAGCTCATTGATCACTTTAGTATATAAGGTTTAGTCACGTTCAATATTTTACCCAATAAATATATGTATAGAGACGCACAAATTTGATGATTAGGGTGTGCCAAATTAACTTACCTTGCAGCTGCATTGAACCCTACTGAAACCATGAATAACAGACCATTTATTGACATGCTGCACAAAGTGAAAATCAAGTCAAAAATAGTTAATATTCTCTCGAATATGGTTATTTTCAAACTTCGGAAAATCAAGGTACGTTACAATGTTGCTATTGTTATAAATTCGTATTTTTAAAAGGAATATTATCCAAACAAATTAAGATGAAGAAACAAGATCTGAATAATTTAATAACATTAATCCGAGTTGATAAGCAGAACTTATTTAGTCTGGTACGTACAACTTACAAAAGAGTTGAAATTAGTTTGTTTAAAATAGTTAAGGAAGCAATCTTACCAGACTGAGAGTGCATCCAAGGCAAGTTCAGGGTTCTCAAGAAGTCCTGCAACCAACACTAGTACCTGAAAATACCAAGTCTCCAAGCACAGCATCACAGCAGAAGCAACAGACAATTTCACAAACTCCCAAAGCCCAGTAAAAGCCTGCCAAGTAAACCCACTCCAAGTGGACTTACATTTTGGGGTCCACAAAATATACAAAAACTGGGCCGAAACAATGATCCACCAAGATAAGCTCAATACCAAAGATGCCCCTATCACCCCCAAACCAACCTTGTACACCGCAACCCAACTCAATAGTAAATGCACCACTAGAGTAGCCAATGAAATGTAAGCACTTGGGGCTACAATACTCTGTGATTGGAGGAATTTTTGTATTGGGAAATTGACTGTGTACGCGAAGAGCTGGGGGATGAGGCCGTAGACGTACACTGCTGCTAGTGATGCCACGTTTTCGGATTCTCCGATGGAGACAAGGATTTGTTTGGAAAATATGTAGACTAGGGTCAACGGGAGACCCATGAAGAAAAGAACCACAGTTGCTCTTTGAAGATAAACGCCTAACATGTCATATCTGCCCGCACCAAATGCTTGCCCACATAGGGTTTCAACTGCACTTCCCATTCCTAGCTGCAAACAACCCACGTTAGCGTATATGTGTTTGTTGATCGAGCTCGTGTAAAAGCTTCCGTTAAGAGAAAAGAAAATTTATTGGTTTTAAGTAATATCGTCAACCCATCTCTGAATTTCACATTCATTTCTTTCCACTGACCTGACAAGTGTACAATTTTTATAATATTGAAAACTTGATTGTAGTTCGATATGATTGAACAGTACAGGTCATCGTGCACGTACCATAAGGCCGTAGGCGAATAACTGAATCCCCTGATTGCCAAGGCTCACCGCTGCAAACTCAAGATTCCCAAGGTGGCCGGAAAATATTCTAGTAGAAATAGACATGGAGTTGTTTATCAAGTACACCATAATTGCAGGTGCAGCAAGTCGAAACAGTAGCTTCAGTTCAATCCAAGAGGCCATCCGGAACCGCTTCAAACCCGATAAACTGGGGTCCGACAGAACCTTTTCCAGGTCGGAGCTTGCTCCATGGAGCACAGTTGACGAGTTCGGATTGTTCTCGTTTTCAGCTTGCTCCATTATTTTTGATATTTCCTCAATTCATTCAGAGCACTTGAGTAAAGTGATAAAGATTGCAAGGTATGTTTTGAGTAAAGGCAAATTTAAATACGTCAAAAAAGTGGTCGTGAATTTATCCACGTGGGATTCTATGGGTGCTCCTTTAAATCATAAGCCACGCACACGAAAAGAAAGATACAATACGGTCACATTGACATATGATGTCTGAATAACCCTACGACATGAACACGACATAGACATGTTAATTTAATTGTGTATTTATATATTCTATCTTTATATTATATTTTTTTATCTTTAAATAAAATCAATAAAATATTGTTTTTGTTCATGAAATCTTTAAATCGAGTAGTTATTTGTTAATTTTAAATAATTATAAATTAATTTATATTACACTATTTTTTGGAGAAAAAAAATATACAACATACGAATCAATAATCGACTGAGGACAAACTCTACTCACGACTGTGAACCACTCAATTAATTTTTCATGTCAGGGTGAAGTTACATCCTGCATCTATCACTTTTTACGTACAAAGTTTTGGCCTTTCACCCACGAACACGTGGCAAGCAATATCTTTCGGCCTCAAGTGGCAAGCAAACCAGGCCACAAACCATAACTTCTAGATCTGCTTTTTATTTAAAAATAAGAAAAAGGAAAGAACGAAGGAAGGAACCCTAAAGCTATGTTTGATAGTCATTTTTTCCATTGAAAATGATTGTTTGATGGATTTTATTTGTCATGGAAAATTAATTTCACCCACACATGCACCAATTGCCCAAAAGGTTGGAAAATGGTTTCCAAGTTTTTTGGTTTTTTGGCAATAGACACAAATTGTATCACCAATTGTAAAAAAAATTCTTTTTAATGGATAATTTCCATAAAAAACCAAAATCATGCGAACACCAAAACATCCAAAATTTAAATATTTTTCACGTGAAAAATTATTATACCAATCAAATACAATTAATTGACAATTCCCAGAAAAATAATTTTAGGCAATTCAATTCCCTATAATTCATTTTCTTTCCACCCAAATTCTACTCTTACAATCAAACGGACCCTAAAATGAAATAAACCGTTTCCACGGAATCTTTTCTTTCTAATGTAGATAGATGATAAGCCATTATTTTAATTACTTATCAAATGACTGCACAATATACAGATAATCAAAAGATGAATTTGCTCTTAGTAGTCATTAAATTCTATAAATGATTGTTACGATGCAGCGTCAATGTAGAGGTTTTTCGTGTTAGACGTTTTATAAAATTAAACTAACGAGTACCAAACAAAATAAAACGTAAACTTCAGTGACAGTCTTAGAGCAAATTATAGTTAAATAATTGTCAAAAGTTGAACAGTAGGAGTGTTTTTTACCCCCCAAGTATTTTTGGAAAAGCTGCAAAGAAAATAATTTATTTAATTTCAACAAATATACCATTGCCTACAGCAACAAAACAGTAAACACCAAAATAACTTTATCACAATATTCCCAGCATAGCTTCTAAAATACTACTAATCTGGAAATTTCAATATTATTTAATTAAAATAAAACTAATTATAAGTCATACAAATTCTCCTTTAGTTCTCAACAACTGATTCGGTGTTTGTGCTTTTTTTTTTTTTTTTCAAACTGTCAAATCATATATCGACATGTGTTCTCCTATTTTTAAAATATTATTGAGTCTATTTGTGTAACATAACTCTTATTTATATTAGGCAACAAGGTGAAGTTACATCATGCATAAGATCTTATCACTTTTTATGTACTTAAAAGTTTTGGCCTTCGTCACGTGATATTCTTACAATTGATGATTAATCAAATTAATCATTTCATTCGTTGAACTTACTGCAAAATCTCATCTGGATTCCTTTAGTAGTACGTAGCCAAAATGAATTCTGCCACCATATTTCTTTCAATTAGATGTTCCAATATTATCTTTTCAATTTTTCCACCTCTATTGATTTCAAATTAAAACTCGATAAACACCAAAAGCATCAAGTAAAAGCGATAGACATTAAAGTAGACAAATTTTTTTGACCTAACTTTTAGAAGTTCGGTAATTGCGACTAACACCTAGTCCTCCATTATGTATTACTTAAGGATTAAGATCGAATCCATTAACAGATCAAGTTTTAACAAAGACAACAAGAATCAAAACAATTCTCTCAAATGTACAATACTTGAAGCCTCTTGTTTAGAGGAGGTTACAATATCTATCAATTTACACGCCAAAAACTTCTTTTGCACAATTTTCACACAAAATCGAAGAATGAGATAAGAAGACGAGAACCTAGAGAAATGACAAAGAATATTTTAGGGTTTTATTTTATCCTAGTACAAGAGAAAATAGTCATTTTCAAACATAGAGACGTCTAGAAATTTGTCCTAAGGCTCAATATTGTGATGTGTCTTCATCACATCAAAAATCCAACCACTTCACCTAGTTCATTGCCCCCAACGTTTTCTCGTACGTCTATTGAAAAAGAATAGCAAAAGAAGTGGACCACATATTTTGGCCGGATTATTAGTAAAAATTAACATATTTTTACAATTATTATTAACAATCATGGTTGACAACATTGAAATTGTCAAACTCTGCACTATTAATTTAAAAAATAATTTTTAAAATGGATGCATGTGATGTTGCCAATATGAGTTATCAACTAAGATTATAAAAAAAATATTGCACAAGTAGCATAATTTTTTATTTTTTTTTAAGGAAATAAAGGAGGAACTCTAAAATGAAATAAATTGGTTCGACGGAACCTTTTCTTCTAATGTAGATAGATGAATAAGCCAATATTTTTCTATTATTGTTATTTTAATTACTTATCAAATGATTGCACGATAAACAGATAGTTAAAAGATGAATTTGTTCTTAGGAATCATTAAATCGTATAAAAGGATAAAATGATTGTTAAGATGTGTCATGAAAATACTTTGAAAGATAAGAATCAAATAATTTTGTAACACAATTGTCTAACATAATAGCAAATAGCAATTTGATGCAGCGTCAATGTAAAAGGTAAACTTCAGTGACAGTCTTAGAGCAAATTATAGTTAAATAATTGTCAAAAGTTGAACAGTAGGAGTGTTTTTTACCCCCCAAGTATTTTTGGAAAAGCTGCAAAGAAAATAATTTATTTAATTTCAACAATACTAATCTGGAAATTTCAATATAATTTAATTAAGATAAAACTAATTATAAGTTATACAAATTCTCCTTTTGTTGTCAGTCTCATCAAAAAACATTGGTACTAATTTATTTATTTAATGAGGTGGGACCAATTCCAGCTTTTTTCTACCTTTGAAACTATACTTGTACTCTAATAGGTTAAACCAACAGCCACACTTTCATTATCTGAAACAATTGATGGGAAATCAAGTTGCAGCAAACTACATGAGAAATCTTGGCATATATGGACCAATTCCAGCTTTTTTCTACCTTTGAAATTATACTTGTACTCTAATAGGTTAAACCAACAGCCACACTTTCATTATCTGAAACAATTGATGGGAAATCAAGTTGCAGCAAACTACATGAGTAATCTTGGCATCTATGGCCTTTGGTAAATTAATATAACAAGCACAAAAAAAATTGGTTTATAATGCACTTCCTATGTCAATTAATGGACACGATCAAGAATATCGAGTTTGAGAGTCAAAATTGATAAGTCAGACTCGTTTGTTTTGATTCCAACCTTTTCTCTAAATTCATTTAAAAAATATGTGGTAGACAAAATAAACGCATATCAAAAATAAAAAGGTGGGTATAGAATTTCAAAAGATAAAGCATTTTCTAACCGATTGAAACCATTGATAAATGGTCCACCCTACATAAGCTAGTTTGTCCCCAGAAGGCACCTTAGAAGAATTTCATCATCCAGTTTTTAAAATATTTACTTAATACTCAAAATAGTATTTTCTACAAATGCCACTTGAGAACCAGAAAGCCAAGGCATTATAATTTTTCTTCTACTTTTTTGTGAAGAGAGAGAGAGAAAGAAACACAAAAGTGAGGTGGATTCGATTTATGGTCTTTACATGTTAGAAAAAATTATATCCGAAGTCTTCAACTTATGACATATAAGTTAATTTATAATTCTTGTCATTTTAAATTTTTGTACCATGATGGTAGGGTTTGTTGAGAATTAAAAATGATAATTTTATACCACTAAGAGAAATAAAATAGCAATAAGAAAATAAAATGCAAAAGAACACGTAAGATTCATAGAGATCCACCCTAATACGAGTAATCCTCCGTCGCTACAAGAATTCACATGATGGAAAAAGGGTTTTAGAAGAGAAAAATTCACCATTTTTTTTTCAACCTCTTTTTTTTTTTTAATGATGATACAAAATCCTAACGTCAATTCTCTATTTATAAGAGAAATTAGGACAAAATTGAAATCACAAGTGTAAATTCCTAAATTATCCTTAATGAGATTTTGTCACCGTTAAAATACTTAAATTTCACAACTTAATAGAGTTTATATCCATGCAAAGATAAACCAACACTCAACTCTTATACGTTTAAAATTTTGAAGAGTAAATTCGGTAACACTTGAATAAAAACAAGGATAGAATTGTATCTTTCAGAATAATTTGACTCGTGGAACATTAGTGTAGATGGAAATTGTCCGTGGACACCAAGGAGCTATAAACTTGATTTCAATGTCCAAAAATAAAAGTTAAAAATCCATTTGAATAAAGTAGGTTGAAACTTCCTTTACACTTTGGCCATGTATCTTTTTGATCATTTCAATAGCCATAATGATAAAAGATTAAAGCCTAATGAACTTTATTGTATACTCAATTATTGGCCGAAGATCAATATTCTTGCTTCATTGCCACACCCACATCATTCTAAAAAGTTTGAGCCAAAGTTAAACTTTTGACTACGATGGAATATGTTGAGGATTTTGATTGGCGTATCGATGCTTTTTCTAGCTTCATATATATTCGACGTTGCTTTATTTGGCAAGCTTTCTAATCTTCCAATCTTTCATATTTTGATTTTTTTCATGTTCCTTCACTCTTGTTGTTACAAATAAAGTTCATGTTTTGTGGGAATTAAAATTCGAATTTTTGTAAATTTTAATAAAAGTTAATAAAATACGCGGTTAAAAAATTTTGAATCTCTTAAAATATATGGTTAAAATTAATTGTTGACTTTGTCTTTGTTAGAATTTTGGTGTGACTCAAATCCTTAGTTAAAGATAATTGAGAATTTTAATTAAAGTGTACATTAAGAAGAATTCTATTTGAAATACAATTGTTGAATCATATTGAAGTTTACCTGGCGAATTCTAATTGAAGTTTCACTGGATGTAGGAATTTGTGTTTAACTTGAAAATGATATTGGGATTAAAAAAATTAAGAATTTTTAGAGTAAAGGACCTGAAAGTGGGGACGTGACGCCTCGATGGCTCCACCTACTGTCCACCTCTTGCACGATTTTTCTGTCCTTCCCCGTTTTGGACCCCAATTTTTGGTATATTATTTCGACTACAACTATATTACAAGTGTTTGGACGTCCCATATTTGTTCCCCATATATATTTGATAATTCTCTACAATGTAGTTGAGTTGGTTTTTTCCCATAAAAAGTTAGATTAAGTTAGACAAACATAAATACATAATTTTTGTATTCTTTCTCTATATTATTATAAAATCTTCATTCTATACAAATTATTTTTTTCTTGTGTTATTGTGATAAATTATTTCATATTGTGGTTATAATCTCTTATCTTTTCATAATAAACTAGTATTAAAGTATTCCGGTCCACGGCTATTAGTATCAAAGTTTTTTGTGTTGAAATTTTTGGGAAGATTGAGGTTTTTGGTTATGAGAACAATGAAATATGATATTTCACTATTTGATTGCAATAAAAAATTCTCTTCGTGGCAAGTAAAAATACGAGCAGTACTTACTCAGATGGATTTTGACGACGTATTGTTGGAATTTGACAAAATACCTATAACTTGGACTATGGAGGGGAAGAACGGATGGATCGAAAGCACGTATCTCAAATATATTTTTATCTTTCAAATAATATTTTCAGACCTTTTGAAAGAGAAGTCAACCGCTGCGTTATGATTAAAATTGAAGTGATTATGCATGACGAAGAGTCTTACTATCATATTTTCATCGTATGATAGAATGTACGTCTCTTGAGGATCACCTAGCTGCTTTTAAAAAAATCTTCGTTGATTTGGAGACCTTGGAAGTCAAATATGATGAAGAAGAGTTGGGATTGATTTTGTTGTGTTCATTGTCCCCTTCATATATGTCTTTTAGAGACACAATACAATATAGTTAGAATAAATTAGATAAATCATAAACACACAATCTTTGTATTCTGTCTCCATATTATTATAAAATCTTCATTTTCTACAAATTATTTTATTCTTGTGATCAATTACTTCATATTGTGGCTATAATCTTTTATCTTTTCACAACAAATTAGTATTAAAGCATTCCAGTCCACAACAGCCTTTAATAAAAATTGAAATATTAATCCCGACCAAACATGAACAAAATCTAGTTCAATGTATCCAATGTAGATAGAAAAAACTAAGAAGTCATCAAGTAACCCTCGAAAGTATATTCTATTATATAGGGTTGGATAAAACTATCGAATCGAACGATTTTTCATAAGTTAAATATTCGAACGGGTATCTGAATCGAGAACTAACGGATTTGGTTCGATTCTCGATTCTAAACTGAGAACCGAATAACCGAATAGCAATCGAATTTAAATAATTTTTAAAATTTTTTATATTCAATTAATTAAATTATTTTAATTTTTTCTAAACAAATTTACAAATTAACTAATTTAATGATTAATGCTCTAACTCTCAAGTCAAGCCCATGCCTAGTTAGCCTAATCCAACCCAATTTCTAAATTCAATTTTTTGACCAAATTATTAATTTCATTCTTAGCTCAAAATATAGCCCTTAAGAAGTTTTTATCCTTCTCTTTTCAATTTCACACTTTCATTCGGAAACCATTGAGTTACCAACTTCAAATCATTTGATAAATTGAAAACCTATATCTACATGTCCAAATCTTATTGGATAATTTGTTTTAGCATTAGTCTATACTTTTTGGTATTTGTATATATTGGTGTGGACAACTTGTTATTTATATGTTTTTAAATTGGACTACGTTTGTAAAAGCTATCAATAAACATGTCATTAGTTGTATTTATATAGTATTGTTGTAAATGTTAAAAAATTTAATTCTGATACGGTACATAATCGAACCCGAATAGTTCTATAATTATATTTAGACCCGACGGTTTCATTTCGATTCTTTTCAGAATCGAATCGAACCGAACTATGTACAACCCTACTATTATAGTTCCTTTTTTCATTGCCTTCAAACTCCGGACGAGAGAATCTTGTTCAAGTTGCAACCACACACCATGGACCAAATTTAAGTGCCCAAGCATAAATACAATAAAGACATCCATATGTGCAAAATTTGATGAGAACATTTTAAGGGCAACTTACAAAAATATACTTAAAATTAGGAATTTTTTGAAAAATCATATCAAAAGTATTTTGAAAGTAAAAAATATTGTGTACTTTTTGAAGTTAAGTAACTTTTTTTATTAAAAAAATGACATCACTTTTAAGCCTTGTTTGTCACTCATTATTGTGTTGAAAATTGAGTAATGAATAGTATTTTTTGGAGAATGTGTGGTTGAAATTTAAAATGACTTTGATTTGTGTGTAGAATATTTTATTGAGTGAATGTGGTGGAGAATCTTACTGTAACAAATAATATTTTGAAAAAATGATAGACAACTATGGACTTAATAAATAGTGTGTTTGTTGCCTAAAAAGGTGATATAAATTTTAAGAAAATGATAGAAAATAGTGTCAAATACTTAAAAAAGTGACAAATACTAAAAAAAAAGTGACAATTAAAAAAATGATTGAATTTTTTTTTTAAAAAGAAAAGGGAAAACATAAAAAAAAAGGTACAAATTCAAAAAAAGATAGGAACATAGGAAAAGTATTTTGAAAGTAAAAAGTACAACGTAAAATTATGTGTCATTTTTTTAAGTTAAGTATCACTAATAAAAAGTTATTACTTTTTAAGTTAAGTATCACTTTAAAAAGTGACATATTTTTATTAAGAAATAACGTTTGTTACTCAAGAAAGTGACCAAAAAAAGTAAAAAATATTTTGTAAGATTAAGTGATACAATGTTCTCTAATGTCATTTTTTAAAATTAAGTGTCATCTTTTTATTATACAATATCACTTTTATTAATTATAAAATTCAAAAAAGTAATAAATATCTTCAAAACTCAAAAAGTGACAAAAAAAAAAAAAAAGATA
>CAIGRB010102850.1:33088-43527 GCA_903798255.1 Fraxinus quadrangulata | reverse complement strand
GTGACAAAAAAAAAAAAAAAGCTAGAAAAAGGTCACAGATAAAAAAGTGACAAGAGAGCTAAGAAAGTAGGAATTTAAAAAATTGATAAATATCTTCAAAACTCAAAAAGTAACAAAAAGCTAAAATAAGGTGACAAAATTAAGAAAAGTAAAAACCCCCCACCTACTCTTCCATATTCCTCCCATCAACATCAGCAGAGGGTAGTTGAACTTCTCAGCATTCTTATTACTATCAAAACGTCTCTCTCTATCGTCATTTTTATAAGGTTTTTCACCTCTGTCGACCTTAATAGCATCAGATTCACTAACTTTTCTAGGTCTGCAATTTTTTTTTTAATTATTATTTCCACCTCAACAAAGACATCGTTTTTGCATATCACCATTTTTACTACCTACATTGCTTTCACCATTTTTCAGCACTTCACCATTTTCAGCAATGCTTTTCTTCATAGGTGAATCCAAAGCCATGTTTACTCTCTTTGTTTTCTTATCAAGTTCCTCTTTTATCTAATTGGACAAAATATTGATGTAGTTCGAAACTCCAAATACAATAATAACAAAATGAAACGATTTGTCCTTAAAAAAACAAACGCTTTTTCTTATTTCATGAACAACCAAAAATCCTACAAGACGTTTTAGAGTCTTAAATATAAAAAGAACAAATAACCTACCATGCCAACAGTCCCTGAATGGGCTGGACTACAAAGCAAAATAAATAAATATTGTAAATAATAAACTAAAAAACATAAAGTGCCGTTTTGACTTAACAAACAAATTCAAACGTTCAAAATTCATCATACATCATGGCGTAGTCGTGAGTCCCTACAAGACGTTTTAGAGTCTTAAATATGAAAAGAACATATAACATACTGTGTCAGCAGTCCCTTAATAGGTTGGACTACAAAGCAAAATAAATAAATACTGTAAATAACATAAAGTGTCATTTTGACTTAGCAAACGAATTCAAACGTTCAAAATCCATTATACATCACGGCATAGTCGTGAGTTCAATGAAAATCGTCGCAAGTTTTAGGAATGGGGTCATGGGCCCAAAACGGACACCGTATGCAAATGTTACGTTATTTTTTTGAAACGCCAACAATCCAAACATTCTAGATACGCAAGTGTCTATTTCCCCAGGCTAACCTCATCAAATATCAATTACAATAAGATCATTTTTCTCTATAACTCATTTTCACCCTCGCATTCCGAATTCGAGTCCTCAGAATTCTTAGCCTTTTCTTCCAAAGAGTGCTGACTCAATCCCGAATTTGAAACCCTATTTTTCTTAAATTTGACAAATCCACTTCTGAAAATTCCCTCACCCAGGCCATCCATCTCTGCACCGACTCCCCATACAACCAAGATCGAGGGCCTCAGGCACTCCCACATCACAATCAATAATTTGGTCGTTTGTATTTGTGAACGTATATTATACCGTTTAAAGTTGAAAAGAGTATAAATCAATTTATGTGCCATATTGGGCCTAATTATCCCATATTTTAACAACGGTAGGACAAGGAAATTTGTGAAACGTAGGGTATGAGGTCGACATGTGATCCAATGTTGTACTAATCATATATCATACCAAACATAGTAGATATGAAAATTTGATCAAAACTCGCACCAAAATAAGTTGTACAATAAAGTAATTTTTTTTATTAACAGTCTTATACATTAAATTTAACAAATATTCAAACGAGAAAAAAAGTAACTAACATGACAGTTTGACGTAATATATCTCATCTTACCATCTAAACAAGCTATAGCTCAATTAGTTAATCTCTTCGATTGCAAAACAAAACTCATTTACCCATTTCCTGTCCACCGGATAGATATACCCATCTCTAATATCGATATATCAAAAATATAACATCTCCAAGCCATGGGAGGATCTGCATTGGGGGCAATGGGATCATCTACATCCACACTAAATTTTAAATCCAAAATTTTGAACAACACTCTCCAAGATTTTTAAAACAATTCTTAAATAATTTTCAATTTTACCACCACAATTAAAATTGTGAAATTTGCCACGACAACTCTAAAATTCTAACTCCGCCCCTATTGCAACAAAAAGAGAAGGGTCATTAATCCATCTCATTTACACACGTGCATCAACATTTAGATGGAATACAGAAAGTCGACATGGTGTTGACATTTTAGTTACAAATGTAAAGAGATCATCGATCATCTGTCCAAGGTAATTCAGCAATGGACTTCAGTTCATGGCAAAGGCATAAAAACTCTCATCAACATTTCAAGATATCCAGCACAGCGAAAGCATTTGATCACCAAATTAAATGTTTATCACATCCCGAAATGTCCCTTAGCAACGCATGAAACCCAATAATTTGTTAGCATCCAGAAGCCAACCGTCCCATTATTTAATAAGAATTGAATTCTGGCACTGAAGGTTGCCACCCTCTAGTATGATACGTTGGTAAGCATATATTACCAAAATAGACTGAATAAAGAGATTGATGATGTATATATTGATGGTCGTGTTCGTTCGATCATCCTAACTCTGACTTCCTTGAGAAGTTCGGTACGAAGTTGCAAATATGACGAGTATATGAAAGAGAAGGCGATACTCATATCAATACGATATAAAAGAGGCAAAAAACTTGGCGCCACGTGTCGCGATTTTCCATCGTCATAAAAAATGTTCTTTTTTTTTTTTTCCTTACGCATCTCCTCCTCTTCACGCAACCCATCATATCTCCCATTTTCACATGCATTTCCCCCCCTTTCTTAACACCATTTACGTTCCACCCATAGAATTCCAATTTCCATCCCGATTCCGATTTCAAAACCCCACAAAAAATTGATTCTTCGCAGCCGTTCCTTCACATTTTACCGTAATATTTGGTGAGTACAATTCCAATTTCTCTGGAAACTTCAATTTTGTTCCAATTTTAATTTCTTGTTAATTTTACTGATGTATTTTTCTTTTTATGTAATAATTTAAAATGGTTCCAGGAATGCAGAGCTGCAATGGGTGTAGGACCCTTCTTATGTACCCGAGTGGAGCAACAAATGTGTGTTGCGCTGTGTGTAATACCATCACTTCTATTCCCAGGTAAATTTGAATTCGAAATTTCAGCGAAACTATAATTTGTTTGGGTGTTCCTTGGAAAATGTTGAATTCTCCTGTTTTAAATCAAATATCATATAATTTGTTTGAGTTTGATAGCTTGATGAGACTGAGCATTGGATATTCCAATGTTTTATATGTGACTTAAATCTCACTTCTCTCAATAATGTAAATGTCCCAACTGATATGTGGAGGTTGCTGTACATTGTTGATGTACACCCATGGTGCTAGAAGTGTGAGCTGCTGTTGTTGTTGTTATACGGTAAATCTTGCACCAGGTACACTTAATTGATGTCTATCATTGATTGTTAAAACTCAATCTAAATATGTGATCATCAGATAAAATTGAATATTCAGTTAAGCTCAATCTAAGTTATGATTCTTGTGACCCCATTTTCTTTTCTTAGATTTGGAGTAATTGAGAATTAAATGATTTATGGGTCAGCATAGTTAATAGTTGAACTCAAAGTTTGTATATTTTGATGCTATACTTTTGTGGATTTTTAAGATTTCCTATTCCTTTTAGTAGTTATTCCCATTGTTTGTACATTTTATTGATGGACTGTATTTCTTTTAGGCTAAGGTTAATAACAATATTGCAGTATCAACATCAGCTTCAGATTTAAACATTCTTGGCATTTACTTAGTGCACGAGTCTTTGTCACTGTTAAAGAAGAGAAGGTTAAGGACACTCTTTGGTGTAATATATGGGCTCATACGCAGTTTGTTCTTCTCATTCTCCCACACTCTGTTATATTATGTATTCCTTATAGGAATTACTTGCAGCAGTGGATAGTCAGTCATTGCAACATCTTGCCAGAAGAAGAGTTCAGGATTATGGGTACGAGTTCCTTAATGACGTAAGTTCTAATTCGTTATCGAAAATACTTAATATTGAATCAGCCTTCCACATTGTTTGATTTGATATTTTGTTTTGTTTTCCTTTTCCCGTCTCCTTTACCTCTTGTAGATATGGAACATTAACACCATATAATACTAAGACGATGTTCAATCCTCTGTGTCTCCAGTACTTGGTAGGATCAAAATTATTTGGATTGATGTTTATAGTTTTGATTATGTTGATAATTACAAATTACTGATTACAATTATTTTAAAAATTATCTAATATTTGAGGTTTTAATATTTCTTGGATCTCATTTAAATCTTAAATAAATCTTTACTCCCAAAAAGTAATATCTAGACAAACTTAGCTAAAGTTCACACTTTTGGTTGACAATATATATCATAATTTTTCTCCATACCCAATTCATTTGACACTATAATGAAAGATGAATACATTCCATGTTGTGAATCTAAGTCGTTGGTTAATCTCATGATATCTTTTGCCCTTGTTGCATTTGTATTTTCATACTGCTATCATGCTGAGCATAATCTGCGACGCCGTACAACAACATAATCCAATATTCAATGAGATTTTGACAGTTTCTAGATTGATGCTTGATAATGCAGCATCAGATTCTATCAACACAGAGCCAACACACTCTACTGTCCATACAGGAGCATGTATGGACAAGCACAAGTAACCAAACCCAAAGCTGTAAATTAGAAGCATTCTTGTAGAAATACAGGTATTTGCTTCCCAGTTTCATTAACTGAATAAGGAATCCTAGAAAAGACCAAGTGAGAGTCCCTCCATGGTCCCACGAAGATCTCTACGTACTTGTTCAGTTTTCCTGCCTCTCTCTCTTGGCTAATCTGTGATGCATCACATTTCACTAATATACATAATCTCTTTATATCACTGTGTGTGTGGACATCACGCCACTAACACAGGATAATGGTATACATAGACAAAAGGTATATATGCACAAATCCACTCAAAGTGACTGAAGATGACAGAAGGGAAACACCTATGATACAGAATTAAAAAACATCATATTCAAAAACAGAGCCAACACTCTGTACTGTCCAGACAGGAACACGCATGGGCAAGCAGAAGTAACCAACAGACCTACACATGACCAGGCACTAAATGGGTTATGATAGAGCTTCCTGACACCCTGCTTTGAGACAACCAGTGTTTTAAGAGATCATGCAAGTTTTAATATTTTAAAACCAAAAATAGTTGGAAGTACTGGAAGGAAACGGCTTCGTAAGATGTATTATTTCAATAATTCATAACTGAAAGAAAGCAAATTTAAGAGCATTGTTTTAACGAAGAGACATAAGAACTCCATAATATTTCGGAACAAAAAAAAATACAAACAATACAATGAAACTGCCAAATTCAGGGGGAAAAGGCACATCATCCAAATGAGAACAAAAAAGAGACGATGGTTAGCAGGTATAAATTATTTTTGTTGCTGCAATAGCAGGACCTACTTGCATGGGCCTGGTCGAACAAAACCTTCCATTCATCTTAGTCATGGCTTGTAACTGTTCACTTTCAACACCGAACATCACGAACCCATAGCCCTGTGCGACCTATTACCCTCTCTATTAGAACCTTAGCGCCCCTTACTGAACTATAGTAGTCAATTACATTGCCATTTAAATAAGCTGAAGCCTAAGAACAGGAAAATCATTTAAGAATCTAAAACTCTTAAGGAAAAAAAAACGTGAAAAAGCAAGCAACTCAGACCTGACCATCCAAACTTCATGTCAAATTCAGGGAAAAAAAACCGATCTACAACTCATCAACCACCACCTTTTATAAAGCTTAATAGTTAATAGAAAAGAAGATTTCAAAGAATCCAAAGCCTGAAATTGAGAACTTTCTCAACTTCATAAGAAGACACTTCAACCCCTAAAATAGGCAAACCCCATCATCAGTTAAATCAAGATAGCGCCGCATACCTATAACTCTACAACCTTCCAACCAAAAACGGTGTACCGATCTTTTGCAAGTCGAAAAAGGGAGCCAACACCAAGTTCATTCTTTAGTTCAACTAAAAACAATGCAGAAGTACTGAAATTTCAATTTCAAGCATGACTCAGTAAATTATCAGTAATGACTGATTCGCCACTGAGCGACTACACAATCATTGAAAAAAATATACTGGATAAAATGAACAGTGTACTATCCAACATAGAATTGCAGAAGTTACATTTTCTAATGTCTACAGACTAGAAATAAATAATTATACAACGAACCTCATTCTTTATGCAGCACTCGACGGTATGGAGAAATTCACAATCAACACAAGTATCATTGTTTACGCATTTACAAATTTTGTATGTTTGTCTTCTGGAAATCTATCTCAAGAGAGAGTAAATTTTAAAGATCAAAACTTATAAAGAGAAATACAAGTTTCCACACAATACAGCCTTATTATAATTACCGCTTAACCAACAGATCCTTCAAGCTTCAAACTCATGAGCTGGTTTACTTCAGCCCCAAATTCATCAGGCAATTCATTAAAGACATCCCGACAAAACCCAGAAATCATGGCTGCCATAGCTTTCTCATAGTCAATACCTCTCTGCTGGAAGTAGAATAACTGATCTTCACCAATTTTGGAGGTCGTGGCTTCATGTTCAATACGGGAAGTGGGATTTTTTGTCTGTTTCGAGAACAAAAGTTCATTGTTAGCAACCAGAAGTCTGCAATATACTTTTTTACAATAAGGGCATGTTTAATAGGACACTATTAAAGAAGAAAAAATTTCAAATTTTATAATGTATATATACTTTCCACTTCTATCTCATATTGCGTGAAAAAAACACATACCAAGAACACCATATCAAGATTCTTATGCCTTTGATTCCTCTGGCATCCAACGTTTTACATAGAAAGAAGCTACATTTTAAATGAATGCAGAAACAACAGTAATTATGATACATCATTAATTACTAATGAGGATAAAACATCCTAATAAGTGATACGAGTTGATCAATCAAAAGTCATCATCCCTATTTCTATGTATGCATATGTATAGAGAAGTATTCAACAATGAGGCTTCAAACAGAATAAACTACCGATATGTTTTGATCGTGTCTTGTCAACGAGAACACTTACCAATAAAATATTTACTGGTCATGATTTGGGCCATATGCTATTTTCATGATGCATAACATGAGTCAAATGAATTTATAAAGCTTCAAGCGTAGATATTAAATGAACATAGTTCCGCACCGTGCACTCAAAAAGCAAACAATCTTAAAGAGGTCCTTCAACCAGTTTATCCCTAAAGGAGAAAAGAGGAAACATTATCTAGAAAAGTACAGTTTACAGAAGTAAACTTTACACGGACAGAGTCAAACTACCAAGGATTATACCATAGCTATCTTTGATCACAGAGCCTCTGATCAAGAGAATGCCCAGCTTTGAATTAAAATTTGAAAACTCAGGCATATAATCAAGAAAGATAAGATTGAAATATCACCAAGCAGCAAAAAGTGAGAAACAGGTTCAAATAAATATACCTGAATGTATGGATAAGTGTTAGCAGCAGCATTATCGCCAATGAGCATTGAATCACACTGCGAAGAATTTCGAGCATTGTGCGCATTGGAATTGACCTGAACCAGACCTCTATAACAATTTCTTGAATGTCCAGCTGAAATACCTTTCGATATTATCCTACTTCTAGTATTCTTCCCCTTGTGTATCATCTTCGTTCCTGTGTCAGCCTGCTGATAATTATTGGTCAATGCCACAGAATAGAACTCACCAACTGATTCATCACCCTCTAAAATAACACTTGGGTATTTCCAAGTGATGGCTGACCCAGTCTCCACTTGTGTCCATGATATCTTAGACCTAGGCCCAGCACAAAGCCCCCTCTTTGTAACAAAATTATAGATACCACCTTTCCCTTCCTCATCACCTGCATACCAATTCTGAACCGTGGAATACTTGATCTCGGCACCCTCAAGGGAATACAACTCCACCACTGCAGCGTGCAATTGGTTTGTATCATAAGAAGGTGCAGTACACCCCTCCAAATACTCTACGAAACTTCCTTCATCTGCAACGATCAATGTCCTCTCAAACTGCCCCGTCTCCATCGCATTTATCCTAAAATAGGTTGATATTTGCATAGGACACTTTGTATTTTTTGGTATATACACAAATGACCCATCACTGAATACAGCTGAATTCAAAGAGGCATAAAAATTATCCTCAGGGGGTACGACCCTACCCAAATATTTCCTAACTAACTCTGGATGCTCTCTAATAGCCTCAGAAATTGAACAAAAAATCACACCGGCTTTCTCCAACGTCTTCCTATGAGTAGTAGCAATTGAAACGCTATCAAGAACAGCATCAACCGCGACATTAGCCAGTCTATTCCTTTCATTCAAAGGCACCCCAAGCTTATCAAAATACTTAACCAGCTCAGGGTCAGCCTCATCAAGACTATTCAAAGTAGGCTTCTTTTTGGGCTCTGAATAATAACAAATATCCTGAAAATCAAATTCTGGGTACTGATTATCTGACCATTTGGGCTCTTTCATATTGACAAACTTCTGATAAGACTTTAATCTGAACTCAAGCATCCAATCAGGCTCATTTTTCCTAGAAGAAATTAACCTAACTGTTTCCTCAGACAACCCCTTAGGAATCGTAAAGGAGTCAATCTCTTCATTAAAACCCCACTTATAGTCTCTTTTCAAGAATTTATGAAGTGGGTCGTCATCATCTGAGGCAGAGACCGATGATTTCTTACCTGGCGACTCAATTGTAGTATTGGGTTCATAGCCAACGTCAGCCCTAATCTTCAAGAAAGTTCTTGGACTCGGGTTTCTGAGGGTGGATGATTTGGGAAATTGTTGAAACAGAGACCCTTTAGAGGGTTCTAAAATGGGTTTTGAACAAAAAGGTGAAATTCCGCCGGTGAGAAGAGAAGCCATACGTTGATGTGTGGTGGTGAAGAAGGGAAATGTCAAGAAAAATAGATACAGATCACCATTTATATAATATCAAGAATCGCATGCGGGCCACGTGCCTTAGCAATTGGACTCAAGATAGAATGATATTTATCCTCGTAGTGAAATATCTGTGATATTCTATGTAAAATAATAAGATTCGATCGTTCAATTTTTATAAAAGTGAAGAAAGAGAAATTGAACAGTTCAATTTTCATGAAAGAAAAATATAAGAAATGATGTATTATCACATTATTAATATTTCATCATTATAATAATAATAAATAATATTATTTCTAAAGATATTATTTGCACTCTTACAAGAACAATACTTTCTATTCAAGCATTATTCTTTGTAGTGATTTTTTTTTTTTTAATAATATGGCTTTTTTATCACTCCAACCAAGGTAATAATGAAATTGCATACAAGATTTGTGTGAATTTGTGCTTTAGATTTTTTTTGTTTTTTTTCTTGTACAGTATCATATCAAGTAACGAATATTAAGATCGAACTGGGATGAAATATCTTGAGAACCAAAACATATTAATTCCGGTTGAGAATCGTAAAAATGGAACAATTGGTTTTTAAAACTCTCAATTATTTTGAAAATATTTAAACTTATGTAAATTAAGGGATCATAAAAAAATAATTAATCGAATCTAAAAATCGAGAAACGGATCAGAACTATTCAATTCTGCATTCTAAAACTCATAACTAAACTAATTTAAATTAGAATCGATCGAACCAGGTAGTTTGGCCTGGTTGGTTGGTTTCAAATACCAATGTCCATCCTTTATAACGACGGATAATTATATAATCCAATTGATGTTAGAAAAAGCATGCCAAAATTTGAGGAAAGCATCAAATATTTAGCAAATTAAGAGGTAATTAAAATTAAGAAAGTCTAAAGCATTAGAATTTTATATATTTGTTATTTATGGTCCATATTTGGACCAAACAACAATTTTCTTTAGGGTTTAAAAGAAGAAAAGCAGAAGCAATTTTCACTAGTGTGCTCGGAGACTTAGCGATGAAGCTGATTCACTGTCACAGTAAGAACTAGGCATGACCAGGCGCCATTGAACTGGAGCTTGGAGAATCGACACTGGGAGGAAGGCTTTACGAGCTAGCCTCTTTTTCTGTTGATTGCAGTATTGACATGGATTTTGTTCTTATGGATGTCGTCCAACCTACGGAACCTTGTTATCATCAAAGCATGCAACCTCCATGAATTTAGGCATAGATGAGACAACAAAGATTTCTAAGCAAAATGTTAATCAAGAATCATCAGCTTGATGCACGTTATTATTTGTATTGTTGTGGACAGGGGCGGCCGCAGAACTTTAAAGATTGGGGGGCGCAATCGAACTTGCAAAAAAGTTGGGAGCAATTTTACTATCGAAAATTTACATCCAAAAAAATTATACCCCTTGTAATTTTGCATCCGAAAATTTATATGGAATATGACTTTTTCGGATGTAAAATTTTGAAAATTTTTGATGTCATATC
>CAIGRB010102850.1:13354-32702 GCA_903798255.1 Fraxinus quadrangulata | reverse complement strand
AAAAAAAAAAAATCAAAATCTAGGCGGGGCACGTGCCCCCCTAGGCCACCCCCCAGGTCCGCCCCTGGTTGTGGAAAGCATGTTTCGTAAGTAATTATGGAACTATGTACTAAAAATGTACTCACGAAGATTTTCAATTTTCATCGAAATAAAATCACATAAACTTCCACGCCATTAAATATATTAATTAGCAATTAATGATGCCTTAATTCTTAGCTTATTCATCATGTTCTCTCTTTCCTATATATATATAGAGGAAACAAAAGAAAGAATAGTTAAAAAACAAAGTAGCAGATAAATCTCAACCTGTGCAAGTTTTCAGTGAAATGGAATACACAAATCAACAAACTGCAAAAGCCAGATTTCACTCTAGACAGTTGGATCGCCGGGATTTTCGAGCTACATGAAACGCCTGTAGGTTCCCATTACTGTAACTGCTCAGACCGCAAAATCCATGTTTGACTCAAGATCGTTCGCAGTCAAATGTAATGTCCTTTTTTCGAGCTACACTAAATTCCTGTAGTTGCTCTTTAATGTACTTGCTCAAATTCATATTTTTGTTAAGGGATATAATCCCACATCGAATAAAAATAAAAATATAGATCAACTTATAAAAAATTAGACTACTCCTCTTAATAAGATTAACATTTCAAGATGGAACCATAATTCTTAACATGGTATCAGAGCTCATTAAGCTCTAACGAGCAATTCGATCTGATTAAGACTCCAAAAGTGAACATACGACCTATTTTTGTGTCTTTATTTATGAATTAATTGTTAGAACTTACAATATAAAATGTTAAAACTTTTAATGAAATAAACGTACTTGCAAAGCATAGCGTCACAAAATCTTCCCTATATCTTCAATGACAATAATAAATCAACTCTTTTTTATTAATATAAAAATAATAGCAAATGAATAAATTTGCACCAACATCTCAAATGTTAACGATTGAGTTAAATATACGATCAAAAATGGGCAGGAAACGCGCATTAACCTAGGAAGAGAGTCTATTTCACTTTTCTCTAGAACTCAACAAACAACAGTTTGAACAACCCCATGACAATTGAGTAACATCTGAGATCCATCTTCGCTGCCACTAACATTTCCATTATTGACCGATCACTGCACAATAGACGAAAATTTTGTTAATTTTAACTCCAAGTATCCAAAACAAATGTACATAAATTATCTAGGTGGGCCAAAAGTTTTGTGACTAGTACCTGAGGCTGCTGCTGCTGTTGAGGTGGTGGTGGGTAGTTTCCGTATCCAGCGTAGCCAGCATAGTACAAGTTTGGATCCTGCGCAGCCGGAGCATATCCATAGGTTTCGTAACCAGGGGCATATCCATAATATGCGCCGTTATACTGGTTTGGATCAACCTGAAAGGTCAATGGATGAAATAAAATGAACAAAAACCTAGAGGAAAACCTTCGAAACACAAACATTAAAAACATTAACAGCAAATATACGTGTTTGTTTGAAGGACTACGGCCCCATGAGAGTCGAATGCTTTGTCCTCCCAACTGGGTTCCATTTAACAGCCGTAAAGCTTCCTCTGCACAGCTTCTATTGTAACCAATGGAAAGAGAGCATAAGAAAGTTGACATAATTTCTTGGCATTTAAATTGGGGGTAGAAACAGCCAATTAGTTTTCTCAGTTTACCTGTCGGCATATTGAACAAACCCGCATCGTTTGCCTATTGGTATCTTTACATGTAATAGTTGTCCATAGTGTCCAAAAACCTGTCTTAGATGTTCTTCAGTAATATTAGAGTCCAAGTTCCCAATGAAGATCTGCAGTCAGACAAAATTTACGTTGGTAAGCATTTATTACTTAAAAACAATTGACATAAGGAGATCGATGATGAATATACTGACAGTTGTGTTAGATGGATCATCCTCACTCTGAGTTCCTCCGGAAGTTTGGTATGTATCTGCAAATATGAAAAAAAACATATGGAGGATACAGTCATCAGTGGAGAGCGAGGGGAGAGCGGAAGCAAGAGCGTCGCTTGCTTTCATTTCAGTACCAAATAAAAAGATGCACGTCATACATAGAAATCTTGTTTCAGATTTGCATGCACTGGATCATAAAGTCAAAAGAAAACTGTGGGAGCACAAAAAGCTAAACACAAATATGAAATAATATTAAAAGTCGAATAAATCAGAGATGCACGTGTAAAAGGTCAATCCAGAACTAACAGACAAGAAGTTAAAATCGTTATCGTAGCATGGAGAGAACAATGACTAAGACCTAACAAAATTCAAAACATTGCCATGAAACTTAGTCAAATGAAGAGTAAAGAAAATTATAACAGCAACCAGCACAACACCGTCAAGAGAATTGTAAATTAGTAAATATGTGGAAATAATGGATAAGCATGGGCAAAACCTTAACTATGATTTGCTCATTCAATATGTTCAGAGAGAACCAAATTGCAAAAGGATGGACATCTGCGATAACATGTTTTGATCGTGCTCAAGAATAATGTCTGACACAGTCCGTATTCTTTTCCATATTCAATTTTTCATATTTGTGATCACGTTTAACATTTTCTGTGACACTGGACTAATTAATCCAATGTACCATTTTGATAGTTTCTAATCAATGATGATGGTGAATCATCATTAGCAGTCGAAGAAGAGCCAACTCTCACTGGAGCATACTGTCAAGACACGAGAGCATGGGCTAGCAGAAATAACCAAACCTAAAGCAGAATAGAACACTTGCCAGTTTCAATAATATTAAATACACACATAATCTCCTTACATGTCTTGACATCATGCCACTAACACAGCATGATTGTATACATAGATAAAAGGCATATATCCACATCTAACCACCGCATCCTCCACATGACTGAAGATGACAGAAGGGAAACACCAGACATACAATTTTAAAAAACATGAAAAACTAGCGAAGACAATCTAGAGGAATTGTAAATGTTGGTACATAGTTTCAACTGACCTTCCTTCGTCACCCACTCTCCATGGTGAGCTTGTTGCTATCAGGAGAATATTTTAAGTGTTTCGAGAATAGAAGTGGAGAAAATTAGTTCAGATAAAAATGATAATGGAAAAAGGAAGTTGTACATGGACCATTAATCACAATGCTGAAATTTAGACCATGTTTGGTAGAGATTCTTTAAAAGTCATTGTTCTTCAAACTCATTTTCAACCACATATTCTCCCAATAAAATAATTTTGCACATGCACCCATAACTGTTCCCTACTTTTTAACCAATATTCTTTTAAAAAAGAAAAAAAATCACTTTTCACAAAATCTATTCTTAAATTCTATAACAGGTCCTTCGAATCAAAAAAATAAAACTGGCTTGAACTATAATTGTAAGAAAATTTGACGACATCTTGGAAAGTAACAGACTGGTGGAAAAATAAGAAAATCAAAGTTGTTGCTTAATTAATGCCGCTGGGAACCGAATATAAGCGACATCAAAATAAAACTGACCTACACATAACCAGGCACTAAAAGGGTTATCATTTCAGCAGAAATTAGCTCCAGGGCCCCTATATGATAGAGCCTCCTGACGCCCTGCTTTGAGACAACCAGAGTTTTGTGAGATTATGCAAGTTTTAATAGTTTAAAACCTAAAATTGTTAAAAGTACTGGAAGGAAACAGCGTCGTAAGCTGTCTTGTCTTCAAGAATTTAAGGGCATAACTAAAAGAAAGCAAATTTAAGAGCATTGTTCATATAAGAGATGTCATTACTACAAAATATTTACAGAACACGAAAAGCAAACAATGAAATGTAACTGCCAAATTCAGGGGAAAAGAGTACATCATGACAAATAACAACAAAATATACTACCAAATTTAGCAGGTACAAGTTATTTTGATGCTGCAATAGCAATCAAATATGCTAGAAATTGACAGCCAAGGGTCAAACATACCTTTTGCCTGACCACCCACTTTTTGCTTGTTAGCAGCAGGACCTACTCGCATGGGCCTAGTCGAACAAAACTTTCCATTCATCTCAGTCATGGCTTGTAACTGTTCAGTTTCATCACCGAACCTCACAAACCCATAGCCTTTTGTGCAGCCCGTTAACCTATCTGTTACAACCTTAGCACCCCTTACTGAACTATAATTGGCCCTAAAAGTTTCTTGAAGCATGTAATCAGTAACATCAGCTGCCAAGTCTCCAACAAAAACCGTGTATTCGGTAGTGTCGTCACGCTTTTCACCCGCACCCATTGATGCCCAGTTCAATCTGAATGTTTGCTCAATATTTGGCATTAGGGAGCCATTATATGTCTGCAGATTCCTTTCTGCAGCAGCATGACTAACAAACTCAATAAATCCATAACCTTCAGATTGGCCAGTTTGCTTGTTACGGATGACTTTAGCAGAGATCACCTGAACAAATGGCACTAGATTAATTCTAACAGAACCATGAGTAAAATCTCAATAAAAACTAATGGGTGGCAAATAGTCTAGTTGGGTAAAGTGTACACACTTTTGGGTATCCACCTTCAAATTTCATTGTTCCAATCACAAATTTCAGCTATACATGGATAGTGCACACTTAAAACATTAAACAGTAAAAATCACTGCAAGGTTACACAAAAATATTTGACAGGCTTGTTCACGGTGATGAAAGTCCGTGGCCTACATGATAGTTTTATAAATCATAACAATGTTTCCTGATAAAACTAATGTGCTTCAATGAGCACTGTACCCACTATTAGTTGATTAACAACAGAGAGCTGTCTCACAAATTTTACAATAAGGCAATACATTGGGTGAGAGAACAAGCTTTAACCAACAGAAATTAGAAAAGATGAAAAGAATTCAGGAACATTCGCTGAGATCGAAATAAATACTAGATATAGTGCTTCGGATTTCAACCTCACAAGACCAATTTTTCAAGAAACAAACATTGTTGGAACAATTTGGTCCATTTATAGGCTCGATACCGAACACAAATAACTTATTCTAACTAGGGGCTTAAATCAGTTGAAAAATCCAAAATCTAATGTCAATAAGCTAATCATAGTCATAGAAGACACATCCCAAACCTACCAAAACTAGGAAATCTTTAATTAAATTCAAATGAAGCTATGTTTTCAAAATACTACATCAGAATGAAATATTAAATTCTAAATCTTGCAACAATTCCTCAGGTGGTGAAGAGAACTGCCTCTGATGAGAAAATTTTGAACATGTTGCTCGCAGATGCAGGACCACTCGATTAAGCTCCTCCAGACACGCAATTACAGTCTGGAAAAGGCTTGCCCAACCATTTGATTACACCATTAAAGAAAAGATTCTCTTGAAATTGATTTTTATCTCAAAACATGCATTGTAGGGATCAAGTAACTAAGTGCACCAGCTTCATTCTCACTCTCACTCTCTCAGCTTTATGCTTCAATGAGAATAAAAGTGTGGAAGAAAAGAACCCCACGAGGCATGCTTGAGTTTCTTTCGAGATTATACAAGTACCGCAGTGCATTGTGATCAGAGTAAAAACAAAACCTTGATACACAAACGGTGTTGCTAAAAGTGAAGAGCTTAATCTAAGCTTAGCATAGGATAATTTTTCACGAAAGGAATCCAAAAGTCTTCTTGACTTAGCATAGTTCCTGTTCCAGGTATGAAGTTAGAAGGTGATTTTAAGGTGGGCTAAAATTCAGAAAAAGTCAGTCACGTCATAAGCAAATTAACATTTGGCAACTGGCGGACCAAAGATTAGATTTTTTGTCATTAAGTTTCACAAAATCATGTTCGGCTAAGCTTAATTAGTTTACTTTGAAGTAAAAATAAATAATTGTTTTTTATTGATGAAGGTTGAAGGTGAGTAACTTCAAAAAATAATAATAACTTTTTTTTTTCTATTTGAAACTAAGGTATTCAAACATATAAGAAGTTAATTAAAAATAATTTCAATGTTCTCTAGACTTAGAAAAAAAATGCTCGATCAACAGTTTCAATTCTAAAAGCAATTTTTTTTATCAGTAAAAGTAAATTATTCAAACATTTTTTAGTATGAAAAATTACTAAAAAATAATTTTTTAAGCATAATAAGTAAATAAATACATATAAGAAAATAGATTTATGCATCTAAATAGCTGTTTGAATGTGCTTGTAATTGACATATATGATAAATATACACACCTCGCCAGTGGATGCAAAACAGCTGTACAGATACTGCTCGTCCATCCAATACTGAAGATCGCCTATCCAGAGGCTTCGGATCCCGTCATCTGCGACGTGCTGAGCTTGAGCTGCAAGCGCCGCATCATACTGTGGCGGTTGTGTCGGCGCATCCGCTGCCGGAGGTGGTTGCGAATAGTAGTACCCCGACGGCTGTTGTGGTGGTGGCATCTGGTATTGTGATTGCTGCGGCTGCATCCACTGCTGCGGAGGTTGCTGTGGCTGCATCTGGTATTGAGGTGGTGGGATCGTGTTCGACGCTGGCTGCATCATTGCCGGAACACTGGGTATTGTGTGTGAAAATTGGTGGGGTTGAAAGTGGAACCCTAAAGCCTAAACGGGATCTTGTGGATAATGAGACAGCGATAGGCTTTGGAGGTGGTTCGAGTGTGACGCGGCTCAACCGATAAATAATAGAATATGGTTTACCGAATATATCCCTCTTTTTCCATTCGAGTCCGGTTTGAACAAATCGAACATTATAAAAAGAATAATTCTACGTAAATGAGTTACATAGTGATCTAAATACAGATGAAGTGTCTAAAGAGGGTGAAGAAGTTCTTTTTTTTATTTGATTGGAAAAATTATGATCCAATTATATATTATTACATCACGTGTATCATTATATACATGTAAACAAGCGAAATATAAATAAATGGTGACATTCGTAGGCCTACATGACGTGTTGGCTCATCCCCATGGAGCGAAAGGTTTAAAGTCGTAAAAATACATTATTGTGTTCATCGTCTCATCTTGCATCAACACGACTCTCAACACAAGATGCCTCATAAATTAGACTGACCCCATGGAGGTTTTCTAACGATACTCTTGCTAAGGTGACTAATCATACTTAATCAATATTTTAAAAATCGACTCGAAAATGGTGAAGGGTAAAAGGTCAAAAGGTTCAATAGGAGCTAAATCAGGATTGAACCGGAAGTAATAAATAAATAAGGATAATGCTACACAACCATAATCTTTTACATAGGGGTGTCCATAATGGACACCCTGTAGCATTATCCAATAAATAAATACACACAAACAATAAAATACTATGAAATCAATAATTTTTTTTAATTTCCACATTAGTAATTCAAAGTAAATATATATTTATTAATGAGATTCATTAGCAAGTAATTTAAATTAAAATTGAAAATTAAATAATTGAAAAGATGGAAGTGGATATTACAATTTAGTTGTTGGGATTCAAAATCATATATTTGGCTTGGAAAGAGGTTTTTATGGGCATTTTAACCTTTTTTGTTATACCGCTAACTCACGTTGAAAATTTATGAAATCTTATGAGAGAAGTGCATTTATAAAAGGGGCATACCATCCAAAATTCATCTATGGACCTTTGATAGTTATAGTGTATGAGGTCTATTAATATAAAAAGTTAAAAAAAAATTTAATTAAAAATTAGCCCTTGTTTAGTTCACATTAATATTTTCATTCTCATTCTTCTACTCATTTTTAAGAAAATAATATTTTCCATCACACCAATAATTTTTTCTTCATTTTCAATCACATATTTTCCATCCATCACATCAACAAAATGCATTATTCTATCCAAAATGTGCACCAAACAGGAGCTTAGTAAAATTGTTATCATGCCATCGGTTCACAGTTAAACGGATCAGTTTGACGGGTTTTGAGTGATTTTTGTGCTAGTTGATTAACCAGACATGATTGACTTGATTTTGTATCTTGTTCCTGGTTCTACTAATTGTACTCCGATTTTGATGATGGCCCGTACAGAAATTATATTATTCATCCCCCCGTTTCTTGATTAATCAAGGAATTCCCACTCCATTCGTTTCAGGTCTCCTCGAGTATTTTTGAACGTTTTGTCATCTGTCACAAATTTAATATTTAAGTACTTTTTTGTTTAATTATTTAAATTAACATATTAGTTCATGATTATCTAACATCATCAAAACATCCTTTATCACAGCCACAGGGGCACATTCTCATGACATCACCGCTCCTACTGATTGACTTGATTTTGTATCGTGTTCCTGGTTCTACTAATTGTACTCCGATTTTGATGATGGCCCGTATAAGAAATATTATTCATCCCCATCCCGTTTCTTGATTAATCAAGGAATTCCCACTATATTTGTTTCAGGTCTCCTCGAGTATTTTTGACCGTTTGTCATCGGTCACAAATTTAATATTTTAGTACTTTTTTGTTTAATTATTTAAATTAACAAATTAGTTCATGATTATCTAACGTCATCAAAACATCCTTTATCACAGCCACAGGGGCACATTCTCATGACATCACCGCTCCTACTCAAATGCATATTATTGGCCAATAATCGTCACTAAAACCAACAATTGGTTCGTGTATTACACACTATAACAACGCGCGTAGAATATGTTCTCATCAAAAATCGTATAAATACTGTATTGAAGAACTAAACCAGAAATGAAACTTAGCTACAATTCCAAAGCTCGAAAAACAAAGTGTCTGTTCTGTTGGTGGGACTGAAAGGGTTTTTGTGTTGTGTGGAATTATCAATTGTTTTCCACTTTTTTGGGATTATTTGGTTTGGGAATTTGGGGTTAGGGTTTGATCGATTGATTTTCAGAAATTTTGAGGGGGATAAGAATGGCGCAAGCAGTGGAAGAATGGTATAAGCAGATGCCAATCATCACCCGCACGTACCTCACCGCTGCCATTGTTACAACAATCGGTTGCTCACTCGATGTAACGTATTTCGTCCTCTCTATGTACACACACATGAATATACTTTAATATATGTTAGGTATCCATGTAGTTAAATTCATAGTGTAAGTTTAATTTCAGGATGAATGATTAGTCCGAATAAATCTTCAAATGGGTTGATTCTGTGAGAAGTCTAGATTTTGATTTATATATCTTGTTCTAGGTAGGGAGGTGGGATTAACTTGTATGTTCTTTTTTTCTTTTCAAGATGAATAGCCAATTTATGCTCTTTTTGAGTTTTCACTATTTTTTATGTTCTTGCAGATTATATCACCATATGACTTGTACTTGAATCCGATGCTCGTAGTAAAGCATTACCAAGTCTGGCGGATTGTTACCAATTTCTTGTATTTTCGCAAAATGGGTAATTATTTTCTTAAAGAAAATTTATTTCTATTTTACATGTTTGGTGAATGATAAATGGCACACTCAAAGGTTCCTTAAGAAAATATGGAAAGAGCTTATTGAATTGTATACGTTCTGAAGATAATACAACCTCTGTTCAATTATTGTTATGAAGGTTGATGGAGAGCATATTTGTACGCACAATTTTATGTATATTGCAGTGCACTAGTAAATTTTACTATGGTAGGTAGTTCAGGAGGTTATTTGGTTAAGCATGTATACACAGAACGTGAATACAGAATGTCAATGAAGCTGATTAGTGCTTGTTTCCTTTAGGAGTTCAGAATCTTGTTTGATCTGTTGACCGAGTTGATTTCACTAGATTTCACCATATAGATTGAACAACATTTAGTTGGTTTGGCAGTAACTTTAATTCTTTTTCAGTAGCAAGGGTTTTTTCCTTACTCATCTCGTTAGGTTTCATATCTCTTTCTACTTCAGTGCGCTGCTAGATTATATTATATCGAATAAAAAGGGGAATATTCTTAGGTGCAGATTGTGGGCTAATTTGGAAACAAATGGAATTGGTTTTTGCTGTTTATCCGTGTGTGCACGCTTACCTCTATGCACATGATTGAGGTAATTCCACTTAATTGATGTGTGTTAGTTTCTTAAAATTCTTGAAATATGCACTTGTACATACTATCTCCTAGCTAATTCAGGAATTTATGCCTGCATTTCATGGAGAGTAAGTTGACAACTTTATTTATTTAAAGAAATTTCCAATCTAGGTTACTGTTATGAAATTTTACTGTTGACAATAAGAGGGTGTTTGGTGGAGATTAAAATTAGATTTTTAGTAGATTGTGATAAAAGTTTTTGAAATGCGTGGTTGAAAAGTTGTAGGACCTATAAAAGATATGATTAATATTGATTGTTTGACTTTAACTTGTATTAAAATCGGATTTTAAGCCTGACCAAACAGGGGCTAAATGTATAGTATCTAATAGGACGATACTGGTGAAATTATCCTTCACTTCTATCCTGATGTATGTATTCTTGTATTTTGCAGACCTGGACTTTTTGTTCCACATGTTCTTCCTTGCTCGATACTGCAAGCTTCTTGAAGAGAACTCCTTCCGGGGAAGGACAGCAGATTTCTTCTACATGATCTTATTTGGCGCCTCTGTTTTGACTGGCACTGTTCTTATTGGGGGGATGGTTCCTTACGTTTCAGAGTCATTTGCAAAGATTATATTCCTTAGCAATTCACTCACATTCATGATGGTTAGTTTGCCTGAAAGAATAGAACTCAGCTCATAATTAACAATTTAACTGAAGAATGTCGTACCTTTTTTCTGATCCTCATTTTTCTCATTGTAGGTTTATGTTTGGAGCAAGCAGAACCCATACATCCATATGAGCTTCTTGGGCCTATTTACTTTCACAGCAGGTTATCTTCCATGGGTTAGTGATTTCTCTTTCATCTGCCGGTTTTCAGATTCTGCTGTATTCAATTACTTTCCTTTTCAAATGTTTAACATATATATTTATAAATTTTGCCCATTAAATAAACTCTATTAGACAACTGCTTATCATTGCTTCCCGTTAGCCCTTGTTAGGCCACTATTTATAATCGGTAAAAACATTTTTTATTCCACGTATAATCGTCTGGACTTAGTAAATATACACACGACTCTTGCCTCCCCCCAACAAAAATAAAACCTGTAACAAAATTTTGAAAAAAATAAATAAAAAATCTGAAAAGTAAATTTACTTGTCATGTGCCACGCTATTTCTTGGGTGTAGCTGCTCGTGTAGATTTTTTTTCGCATTCTGATGATAGCACATGAACTAGATTTTATTCTTTTTTCTGCAGGTTCTTCTGGGGTTCTCTGTCCTTGTTGGTGCTAGTCCTTGGGTTGACCTGTTGGTACGTCAATACATATACTAATATGATTCTTGAGTAAAGATTTGATCATCTTGACTGTTTGAGTGGAGGCTTAATTCTTGTCCGAGATATATATAGTCATTAATTGTGGGCTTTGCATGTTTTGAGCTGTACATAAGAGACCTCAGTTACCTTATTCATAAAATCCTTATTCCACTGTATGCATCATTTAGGTTTAGTTACTGTGCATCACTGCCTTCTCTCATCTGGGTTGTGCAACTGAATAGTTTTCAGTTATGTTGCAGTTCTTGTTTTCCTGTTCTTGAAGTGCCATGACACTGAGTGCTTGTTTGGGAAAGCTTAAAAGTTGATGTCAAAGTAAACAATTATTTTAATCATACATTTCATAGGACCCATAAGTTTTAAAAACTTTTCAACCACACATTTCATCAACTTTTATCAAAATCCGCTAAAACTTTTATCAAAAGCTTTATCAAATGACCACTGAATTTTTCTCCTAAATTGTTGACTTTCAGTTTTCATGAAGCAAATTCAGGTAGTTTTAGGAACTCTGATCTATTTTTAACATTTCCTTTTATATGGTATAATACTTCACACTCATCGTGCAGATATCACATTTATATGATAAAAATTTATTCCATTGTTCTTATAGGCATCTTTAAAAGGTTCGTAGACCATCCATACTGTGCGTGCTTGTTACTGAGGTTGCTTCAAAGGATTCATCTTTGTGATTTTGAGGCAACTCCTCGAGTCATAGCTCCATTAGCTCTTTAAGCTTTTGTTTTTGTGTGTATGTGTGTCCCCTCATCATTTTCCTCGCACCTTTCTATGAATTTGAGGTATTACTTTATAACGTACAAAGAAAATTTTGTGACTTTGGTTCAGGGAATGATAGCTGGCCATGCCTACTATTTTCTTGAAGATGTATACCCACGAATGACAGGTCGACGTCCCCTGATTTTGCAGAAGAGCCTGTTGTAGCAGTTCGGCCCGCAGAGGTGCGATTTGCTCCTCCACCAGTCGAAGATGTTCAACAGAATTGATCAGGTCTCTGGGCTAATGGACGATGGCCTACGTTTAATTCTGCATCAAGATTCGTTGGTAAGGCACATCAGGAGTATTTTTGACAATACTTCATCCGAGTTATTGTCATTCGATTTCTCTCCATCAGCTCAACAAGTTCTGACAGCAACTGCATGAAGATGCATCATGTAATCTAAACTTTTGCGAGATACTCAGTTTTTGGTACAGGAAATTTTCGTGCTTTCGTTTTTACTTAGACTTTTGTTGGATTAATAGATCGAAATGCAGTTTTTACACATGGGATATTTCTCAAAATTTATATGTTGATATAATTTTCCCCTTTGAACTGATAATCGTCTTATGGCTCTTTGAGGGGGGGATTGAAGCGCACTGTATATAATTTTAATCATTATACTATCGAGTATGGTTTAATCATAACTCCTGTCGTTGATTTGCTCTCGGCTATGTGCTTTTTAGATGTTCCAATGTTGAGAGGTTCTATTTTTTCAATTTTATTTTATAACGAAAATATTTTCTAGAAAAGAAGTTCCGAATGAATAGAAAAGTACTTAGTCATTTCGATTGTTAATCATTCAAATGTATTGTGAAGAAGCTACAAGTAACAAAATTAAAAATATCATGGTATTCATCTAAGCAAAAGAAGAGGTAGTCCAAATCTTTTTTAATTTGTGTCTAAATTTTAACCCCAAAAGTTTAAATAATAAAGTAAGCAAGCCATGTTAGAGTTTGTATTTGAAATTGACTTGCCCAATGTTATAAATCAATTTTACATGGTGGACAAGAAAATTGGACTGACTAGATGCCATGTTGATATGATGTTCCATTTTTTGAGAAAAAAAGAAAAAGAAAAAGAAAAACGAAATTCCATCCCTACAATCATTTGCAACGGTGTAATCCCCATCTACTATACACCAGTTCATTCAAGTTTAGAAACTTTGTGGGGGATTGGGGTATCAAGAGGATTGTGGAGACATTGGGAATGGAGAGAATAAGACTATCGAGAGAGTTGGGTGATTAAGTCAGGATTGTCAATGATAATTTTAAATAAAATATATATAGGAGCTAAAAAGAGAATCTTGAGTTACTAACAAACTGACACTGGTGTATCAAGAGGATTGTGGAGATATTGGGAATGGAGAGAACAAGACTATCGGGAGAGTTGGGTGGTTAAGTCAGGATTGTCGATGATAATTTTAAATAAAATATATAAAGGAGCTAAAAAGAGAATCTTGAGTTATTAACAAACTGACAAGTAATTTAAATACCATGTGATTTTTTCATTGAAATATTCATGCATATCTCAAATAGCAAAGCATGTGAAAATTACCTGCTCTTTTTAATGTATATAAAAATTGGCAAATAAAATTTAAAGTGCTATAATTTACAAGGTTGAGGACATATTTGTTAAAATAGGTTGAGGATTTACTTGAGCAATGCCGATAAATTGAGGGTATTAATGAAATTTCAGCATATCCACTGTATTCTCTTCATCTATCTAAACCCTAAATACCCAAATCCCAAACCCAAAAACCTCTCTGTTAACCAACAAAAACACCAGAATTTGGAAAACCCAGTGATAATTCAATGGCGTTTCGCAATAAACTCTGTCAATTCGTACTTCAGCGCCACCGGCTCTTCTCCAGCTCAATTCTGAATCCCGATTCCAAAACCCCACTCACCAGTAAAGAGAAATCGCGAGCCGCGCTTTCCCTCCTCCGGTTCGAGAAGAACCCGGAACGCATTCTTGAAATCTGTAGAGCCGCAGCCCTAACTCCTGAGTCACATTTGGACCGGATCGCCTACTCCAAAGCCATTACGAAGTTGAAAGAATCTCAATATTACGAGGGCATAAGAGAATTCATAAATGAGTCCATTACTCGATCTGATTTGAGATCTGAACGATTTATTTCGCATTTTGTTGTTTTGTATGGACAGGCTGGTCTAGTGAACGATGCTATTAAGTTGTTTGATGAAATGCCTGAGATGGGGATTGAGAGGACTGTGAAGACATTGAACTCGATTTTGTTTTCTTGCATTTTGGCGAAGGATTACGGGGAAATGAAGAGGGTTTTCTCCGAGTTTCCGAGGAAATATGGGATTGAACCGGATTTGGACACGTATAATACGGTTTTGAAGGGGTTCTGTGAGTCTGGTAGTGCGAATTCAGCGCACTCTATATTGGCTGAGATGGAGAGGAAAAGGATAAAGCCAAATGGGACCACTTATGCAACTGTGATTGCAGGGTTTTATAAGGAGGAGAAGTTTAGTGATGTTGGGAAAGTACTGGAGTTGATGAAAAAGAATGGCGTGGCACCTGGAATCAGTATTTATAATGTTAGGATTCATAGCTTGTGTAAGCTCAAGAGGTCGCATGAGGCAAAGGCGTTATTGGATGGGATTTTGTTGAGCGGTATGAAGCCAAATTCTGTGACATATAGTCATTTGATTTATGGGTTTAGCAGAGAAGGCAATTTGGAGGAGGCAAAGAGTTTGTTTAAGGTGATGGAAAGTCGAGGTTTGAAGCCAGACGCTGAATGTTATTTTACACTGGTTTATTACTTGTGTAAAGGAGAAGAATTTGAGGCTGCCCTGGACATCTGTAAGGAATGTATGGCGAAGGGTTGGGTCCCTAATATTACTACCATGAAGATGCTTGTAGATGGTCTGGTGAGCATTTCGAAGGTTGATGACGTGAGGGAAATTATTGGACAAGTGAAGGAGAAGTTCTCGAGGAATGCTGATACGTGGAGCGAAATTGAGGAGGGATTATCTAAGTAGATTGCTGAGCTTGGTAACACAATTTTTTTTTGTTATCTGCTGCTATATTCATAATAAATATTTAAAAACTAGAGGATCATTTGTGTATGCTAGTGGCCTACTTAGGAATTGTTGCTACCGTCCTTAATGTTTTTCTAATGAATTTGATGATTTGGTTTAAGTGCTCTGATACCCCTTCTGGAATACTGCCTCATCACTGAACCCGGCTTTATTGTATACAACGTAGTTAATTTCAGACACTCCGTGCTTCAAATTTCTTGATTTTTTGCCCCCTTTTGCAAAGTTGTTAGTTGTTTTTGTTGCTTAGGATATAATTTGCTTGCAAAAATATGATCTTTTCATACAAGGGACTGCTGCTCTGGATCTAGAATAAGTCATGAGGGAGCAATTACAAGCTCAGTAGCGTAGGATTCAGGTTTCTACCTGCAGACGAGATTATTAGAGATTTCATTAGCACACGAGCATGACTTGACCATTAAGAATAGGCCGTGTAGAGGTACTCAAATTGGATTGGCTTCCGTAATGACCATAACAGTTGTTACTTGGACACCACAGAAGAAACACGTAAACTTATCAATAACCATGAGCACGATGAAAAGGGATATCTCTACTGACATGACTGTTTTTAAGGGTGTGTTTGTCATTCATTAATGGGAATGAAATAGAGTAATGAATAGTATTTTTTTTTTGGAGAATGCGTGGTTGAAAATTAAAGTAACTTTATTAGTTTATGTGTATAATATTTTATTGAGTGAATGTGTGGTGGAAAATTTATTGTAGCAAATAATTTTTTGAAATAATGGTAGACAAACATGGGCTAAACAAGAGAAGTACTATTTGTACATAATTTTGTACAAACTGGACGACAAAAAGGCCAAGTGGTGACTCCCCATTGGGTGGGGGGGGGGCGCCTGTTGGGTGGTGATTCCCCATTGGGTGGGGGGCGCCTGTTGTGGGGGGATGCCACTTGCTATTTTTGTTAACAAAATTGTACAAAATTATGTATAACTAGAATTATTGATTAAACAATGCATTTAAATCTAAGTTGCATCTGCACATGCTAAGCCATTGATGAGCAAAACTTTCCGGTAAAAAATGTGGCAAACATGAAATAGGCGTCATTTTACATTAAATTCGGACAAAAACGTTATTAGATAGGGTACAAACTGCTGATTTTAGTGAAAGGGAAAGGCCCAAAATTTCAAAATAAAGAAAGTACAGTGCCTTGTGTTCTAAACTAGGCATTGGGCAGTTGGTACAAATTAATTCATTATCACATGTTGGCCCATTCTTAAAAATTAGAATAAAGATTCAAATTTCAATCAATTGCGTCCGGGTGCCAACTTGTAGGATTTGACTGAAAATCTGAATGGTATGATGACTGGACGCACCAATGCAAAGTTTTTAGTTAGGGTTTGGTTTCAGGTACAGGGTGAGGGTACTGAATTTTGCTTCATGCACAGGGTACACATGGGGTGAGTAATTTTTTCTACTTTTTTATTGAGGTGGATCCCGCTTCATGTTACAGAGTGGCGATTCTGGATTTTACTTCATGTACAAGGTACACAGGCGGGTGGGTAATTTTTTTTACTTTTTTATTCACCCGCTTCATGTGAGAGAGTGTAGAGCTTTGTACAAAATGTTTAATCGTTTTAGTTAACTGAACAAGTGGAATAAAGTCGGTTGTACATGGCCCTGTACTATCGAGGATGTCTCATGGCGTCCTCCTATAAGTAGGGGGCCGCAGCACAACCCGAACAAGTGGTCGAAATAAAACATTTTGCAAAGCACAAAGAACTCGACATGTGAAAAGCATGACCCAAGTTGGCTCGTGACCTGTTGTACTATGGACCCAAAAAACACTATAGCTAAATCACGCTTTGAAATTCAGCTGATATTTGTATTTAAAGAAAAGATTACGAAAACTTGTACTAACAAAATTATTTCGGGAATGATTGGCTGATATTTGTAAAAGTACATTAAGCGCTTGTTTGGTGAATATTAAAAATTAATTTTTTAATAAATTTTGATAAAAATTGATAAAATATATAGTTGAAAATTTATCCAATTATTAAAATTAATTGTTGACTTTAATTTAAATTAAAATTTTAATTTTAATTTGAACTAAAATTATTTATTAAAAACAAGGGCAGGCAAAGGGAAATTTCTTTTCTCAAATATAACTCCAGTAAGGACACATGTATAAAAGTGATTGGGCCAACTCTTAATTATTAGATATGAAAATAATTTCTCGATTAAACCCCTCACGCAACCTCTGTCCACAACCTACTCTCTCTCTGGCCTCTGCAACACTCTTCGCATTATTCAAAGTCGCGTCATTCATTCTCCGTAAGCAATCCTCGTCGATGTACTCGCCCCTTTATATATATGTATGTTGTGTATATTTAGGATTTTATTCATTTGATTGATTTTCTTGGTTTACAGTGCTATCGACCTTTTGAGGTGGGTTTTCTATTCTGTACGCGTTTATCTGTATATGTCGCTATGGATTTGTATATTGTATAAAATATAAATCTTGAAACGAGGTTTACTATAGCTTGATTCAAATTAACGAAGCTAGGGCCTTTTCGCTTCGGGATTTCCTTATTATTGATTTTTCTAAGGAAATTTCCTTTCAAGATCTTGGGTTATGGTGAGGGTCGTATGTATCTGTGTGTCTTGGGGTTTTCATGTATTGTAGCTGATTTACGTTAGGATCTTATTATGAGATTATCTAAATTACGTGCTAATTATTGTTTTTGTTGAAGATTCTTGAAGCAGTTATCGAAATTATGCTTACATCATAGTTATATTTATTTGGTTGTAATTCTTTTTATTGTTATTTCTGTGAATAGAGACATACATTTAGTTTTAATGTTTTGGATCTGATAAATTTCATGTTTTGATTGTTGTACAGTAAGAAAGATTTGATTCTCTTTGCGCGTGACCCGTTCTCTTCTCCAATCCCATTTTTTTAAAACTTAGATTTATAAAAATGGAGGTAAAGCTATGGAATGACAAGCGCGAAAGGGAGATGTATGATAGTTTTGCTGACCTTTTTGCGATTATAAAGGCCACAGAGAAACTTGAGAAGGCTTATGTTCGTGATATTATTTCACCTATAGAGTATGAAACTGAATGCCAGAAACTAATTACCCATTTCAAAACCCTGTCTTCCACAGTGAAAGATATTGTCCCGAGTATTGAGCGGTTTCATGACACTTATAAGATGGATTGCCCGGCTGCTCTAAACCGCCTTGTGACATCTGGGGTTCCGGCCACAATTGAGCATCGGGTGGCTGCAGCAATGTCGTCTACGACCTCTGCCTCTATTGTGGCTGAATGTGTGCAAAATTTTATCACGGCTATGGACTCGTTAAAATTGAACATGGTTGCTGTTGATCAGGTCCATCCATTGTTGTCTGATTTGTCAGCTTCCCTCAATAAGCTTACCATATTGCCTCCCGATTTTGAAGGGAAGACGAAGATGAGGGAATGGATCGCTAGGCTCTCGAAAATGGGTGCTGCTGATGAGCTGACTGAGCAGCAAGCTCGGCAGCTACACTTTGACTTGGAATCATCTTACAACTCTTTTATGGCGGCATTGCCTACTGCCGGGACTTAGTTCATGGTTCTCGGGCAGCTACACTTTGACTTGGAATCGTCTTAGAACTCTTATATAGCAGCGTTGCCCACTGCTGAGACAGTTCTTTGGTTCCCGGCAAGGTTGTAAATAAATGGGTATATTTGTTTCTCTTAACGAATTCCATATATTTCTGAATGTTGCATTTAATTGAACCCAATAGGATCTAGCAATTAGTTGGAAGGATATTTATTTCTCTTCTACTTCTCATATGCTTGAGAAGGCGGGATTTTTGCTAATTTGATCAATATCTCTGTTTTATCTGTAAGATGCTGTCTTCTGTTATGGAAATTAATTGTGTTGAAGAAACATTGGAACACATTCATGATTCAGGATACCTCCCATGTTTAAGATTATTTAGCTGTCATTTGTTGTCTTCTCCCAGGTTATTTTTGCCGGTCTTTAAAAGTAGACTGTAGACGTAATACTTTTTTCTGCATCTTGTTGTCCTAGTTGTTATGTCCGTAATTTGGCTTGTTGAGAAACAGTCAACTCTTTATTATCATAGGAATGAACTCTAGCCTTAAGGCCTTGGATATCTCATTATTTAAGCTATGTTTGATAACCATTATTTCAAAACTCTTTAATTTTCAACCACATATTTATATAACAAAATAGTTTGCATGTAAACTCAAAACTTTATTTTATATTTTAACCAAAAATTTACTATTCAAAACTCAATTTTCTCAAACAAGGGCTAAATTGAGTTGATAAT
>CAIGRB010102839.1:83812-104841 GCA_903798255.1 Fraxinus quadrangulata | reverse complement strand
GATTGGTCAAAAGTCTTTAATAGATAAAAAGTCCTCAAGTGAATAACATTCATGGGGATACATTTCTACAATCCTAGGTACACTAGGATTCTACTTCTTTTGCCATATAAATATCCATGTATAGTCATATTATTTTTCACATCAACATAAGAATAGAGAGTAAAGGGGAGAGAGAGAGAAGAGAGAGACTACTTACTCGCGTGAAAGAAAGAAAAAAAGTGGGAAAAGTCAAAAGTGCATACATCATTGTCATACATTCACTTTCACGAAAGCAAGGAAAAGTTCTGGAACGTGTCATTATATTTTCTTCAAAAGTAAGATACTTATGTGCAAGTGGATTCATTTCCTTATACTGTTATGTTCAATAATATATGTATGAATTGCCAGTGGACATTCAGGTTCGACCTAACGAAATATAAAGTCCTTCGAGAATTCAAATAAGAAATGATGGGTATCTCGCTTGGTTACCGATATACTCTATAAAGAGAAATGTGGTATGAATTGTCTATGTTATTGTTATATAATTGCGTATGAAAACTAAACGTATCTTATTGAGTGTTTTTAAAATACTCACTTTTACAATTAGTTTCTGCCATAACCACGCTCTAATACCATATAAGAATTTGCTTAAATGAAAGGAAATAATTTGCTGGATGGAGAGAACTTTCTCATTTCATTAAAGTTTGAATCTATTACATTATACAGTACATCCACTACTTAACAAGCAAACAAAAGAATATTCTCCAACAATGTGGTTACAACTAATCGGGAAAGAAGAGGAAAATGCTATACAAATTAATTGAAAAATGTTGTAATAGAATGTCAGGTAACAAACTGATTCCACGGCCTCTCCATTTATCTTCCAGAGACTTCTGTGCGTGTGCTTCCAGCATGCCATCATCCAGCTCATCTTCTACGTAGGCTAGTGAACTTCTTGGTGGTGATCTTGCTGGACTTGCTGACTTGTATTTTCCGATATATCTAACCTGAAATTAAAACATGAAGAATTTAAATTTAATAAAACAAGGCATGTTTTTATTTGATATAGATATTGATATGAAGATTTGCAGCCCAAAGTCCTCAAATTACATGTTTCAATTTGATATGAATTGTTTCTTTCAAGCGCAAATGAATGAATAAAATTTGTTTCCTTTGCTCTATTTTCTCTTGAATTGAATGAAAAAATTGTCACGTATCTAACATGATCTTATAACATCATGGAAATTAAAATATAATACCACAAGGCGGTTTTCGAATTTGGTATAGATATCAATAGGAAATGTTGCCCCAACAGTCCTCAAGCTGCATAATTTCTGGTCAAAAGTTCTCGACATTCAAATCTCAAAATTTTCATTTTTGGTGCATATTAATCATATTGGGTGAAAAATGCCACTAATGCGTATGACCACTTATGACACGGTAAATTTTGACCAGTATTATATTCATTACCAAATAATTGAAAACAAATAAAATAAAAAGAAAATGAAAATGAGATGATATCTCTTGCCACCACAAACAAGATTAATATTATTTCTAATAATTGATTTCGAATAATGATAGTTCAATTTTAAAATCAATCAAACATTATAAATTGGATTCGAAATGAAAATCAAAATGGAAGTTAAGAATTCAAGTCAAATTATTTGAGACAGTAACTTAAAAGATAAACGCCAGAAAGATCAAGATCAAAAGCATGAGAGACGACATCAAAGAAAGATCAAGACGAGAAGTCTAAGAGACAAATTTCAAAACAAAATCAAAAACTAAATTTCTTAGTTCAAATATAAAAGTATTAATACTTAATATTTAGCAATGAATGATAAAAACTCAAAAATCATTTTATACACGAAAACATTATTCCATAAAAACACTTACATGAAAGATTATTCTTCAAAATAGGTAAGTATTTCGATTTGATATTTAAACTTTTACAGTGTTACTTACCTTAAAAATAAAGTGAAACGTTATTCAAAAGCTTACATTTTTCAAATCAATAAAAAAATGAAAAATTCAAAAAAAAAAAAAAAAAAGTCAAAGCGAACATTCGGTTGACCATGCGGATGTCCATTCACCCAACAATCATTTTTTTAATTGTTCAGAATGCATAACAGCTAGTTTGGTTGTTCGGTTTAAGTGCGGACGTCCTGATGGGTTGTCCAATTGGTTAGAAATTTTGACGTTTTGATTGTTAAAAGTATCACTTCACTTTACATTCATTACAACAACTAGAAAAGAGCTTTCTTGTGAAATATATTTGTGAAAAATTATTGAGTTTACATTTTTATATTCATTTCATTTATTTTTTCATCACAAAAATTTTGATTGTTGAATTAAATTTTTTAAGTCATTTCACTCATCAAAGTTTTTCATTTCTCTTTGTGCTTAATTTGTTTATATCACTCTTAAAAGAGAGATATATTTTTGAAAAAGATCTATACACTTACATTCTACAAACTTTTCTACTTCTACATTGCATTTATTTCTTCTTCATTTTTTCATTGAAATACTTTGATTGATTGAATCTAATTTTTAATTATCAAATGCATCAAAGTATTTTATCTAACACTTGACTTATCATTTATTACTAATCTTTAAAGTGTTAGCTTTTTTTAGTACTTAATTTATTTGTATTATTTATTAAGAGAAGAATTCAATTATAAAATTACTTTAATAAAGTGTGGGTCATGTTGAAGTTCTGTAAAAATCAACATTGTATAAGAATTGATACTCCTTGTTGTAAGTCACTGTGTGAATCATATTGAATTCTCGTGAAGTTCAATATTGCGGTCATATTGAAGTCCCGTAAAACTCAATATTGTATAAGGATTTATGCTCCTTGTTTGTAAGTCAAGCGTTGTATAGATTTGGATTGCATCACAAGTCAATCAATATAGTGAAAATGCCTTATTCGTGCATGAGAACTTGGTAATAGAGGACGTAGATCATTTTTTTGGATCGAATTTCCACAATTATATCATTTGCATCATCTATCCATTTTACTTATCGCTTTTATATTTGTGTTTATTATTTGAATTAATCTATTTAGTTTTCACTTGCTTGAATTTAAATTAATTCTTTGAAAAAAGTTTTAAAATACAATTCACCCCCCTCTTTATTAGTTATTTTTGGGCTATCAATTGGTATCAAATCAAGGTGCTCATTTCAAAATTAAGATCTTACAATCTTGAGGAATGACTAATCATATTTTTCAAAATCTTGAAGGATATCCTACAGATCGTCCACCTTTCTTTGATTATGTATAACTATTGAAAGGTTAGAACGGCGATATTTATTCAATCAATACATTATAATATTTGGAAAATTATTGAATTTGATCCTTATATGCCTAAAAAAATTATTGAGGTTGATGGTAAGCGGTATTAAATTATCTCAAAACCTAGAGAGAAGTACAATGAAGTATTTGAACCAAAAAAAAAAATTAAATTAAATTCTAGAACAAAAAAAATATTTTATTGTGCTTTAAATAGAAATGAATTTAATCGTGTTAATACATGTGATTCCACTTATAATATTTGGCATGATTTAGAAATTACTAATGTTGGAACTAGCAAAGTAAAAGAAACTAAGATAAATCTCTTAGTTAAAGATTTTGAAAATTTTTTTATGAAAGAGAATGAATTGATTGTTGACATGATCGCTCGTTTTACTGATATTGTTAATAGTTTCAAATAATTTCATTGAAAATTTATTTATGATGAACTTGTGAGTAAAGTGCTTAGGTCTCTCTCGGAGAATTGGAGCTCATTGAGAATGTTGATAGAAAATACTAAAGATATCAACACATATCCATTGAAAGAGCTCTATAGAACATTGATGATATATGAGCTAAATCGCACCGAAACAAAATATGAGACAATGAAAAGCAAAAAAGATGAAATGCACCAAATCGCTTTAAAATCTATAATTGATGAAGGTACTTCAAGCGAAAATTTGAATGATGACGAACTTGATGATCTAGTTCTTCTTGTTAAGAAATGAAAATATTTTCGCAATAATCGTTGATTTTGTTCTTTTAAAAAAGGGGCAATGAAAAGAATATATTTGTCAAAAAGAAAGCACTCCAAACAATATGGGATGAAAGTGACGATGATGATCATAAATAAGATGAAAGTCAAGGGGAAATTGCCAACATGTACTTCGTGCCTATTGAAAATGAGGTAAATTCAAATGAAAATTGTTCTTATGATGAATTATCTACTTTTTATGATGAAATTCTTGAAAATTTTGAAAAACTTTTTTTAAATCATTCGATCCTTAAATGAAAAATTATTTATTGGAAAATTAGGTAAAGAAACTTTTGAGAATACAAAATGATTTGAAAAAAGAAAATTCGATTACAATTCTTTAATTAAGAAGAATTTCCCTTTACAAGAAAGATTTTAGATTTGACTCAAAATGTTCACAAATTTACTCAACGCAAGAAATTTTTTGATTTAACGCTTGGTAAATAAAAATATATTTTCGATAAAAGAGGAATTTGATACAAATATTTTTAAAATAAAAGTTTCTTGAAAATTTCTTCATTAAAGCCTCTACTTCCTCCATTTCAAATATCACGTGTAATTTTTGCAATAAAAATGGACATGTGAATTTTAATTGTTCAATCAAAAAGAGGTTTCAATTTTGAAAGCAAATACAAGTGGATTCCAAAGTTTACAAACATTAACATGACCCAAATTTGTATGGATACCAAATAACAAAATTGAATTATTTTTGTAAGAACCAAAGAAGATAGAGAGCGAATGGTTCTTGAATAGTAGCTGCTCAAAACACACGATCGAGGATAGAATGTTACTATTAAATTTCAAATAGAAGGATGTGAGTTATGTCACATTCAAAGATAATGCAAAATGAAAAATTATTGGAATTGGAAACATTACATTGGAAACTCCTTTCGTACAAATGAATATTCAAGACCAAAGCAAGAATGTTCTAAAAGTGGAACGCAAGAAAGAAGCAAACGTTCAACAAAGTAAAGTAGAACCACTAAAGTATCTAATGATCCTACTCTACCAAAAGAATAGAGGTTTGTTCACTCTCACCTAAAATAACTTATTATTGATTCATCCAAAGTTATTACTACTAGAGTTTTTACTAGAAATAATCTAAATAGTTGTGCTTTCGTTTTGCAAATTGAACAAATTTTTCTAAGGAAGCCAAGTCTGATAAATTTTGGAATCTAGCTATGTAAGAATAACTAAATTAATTTAAAAGAAATCATGTTTGAGATTTAGTCGCTGGACCATACAATCAAACCATCATCCGTATAAAATGGACTTTTAGAAATAAATTTGATAAAAATGGGATAATTGTGCGTAATAAGATTATATTAGTGACCCAATGTTACAATCAAGAAGAATGTATTAATTTTGATTAAATATTTGCACCGATTACTTAGATTAGAATTCATTTGCATGGTTTTTGCATTTGTTTATCATAACTGATTTACTATTTATCAAATGGATGCCAAAAGTACATTTCTAAATGACTTTATTCAAGAAGAATTTTTTTTTAAGCAACCACCCGATTTTAATGATCACAAATATCCGACTATATTTTCAAACTTAGAAATGCTCTTTACGATTTAAAACAAGCTCCTATAGTTTGGTATGAAAAATTGAGTAAATTTATACTTTCAAATGGTTTTTCAATGAGAAAAGTAGATACTACTATTTTTGTCAAAACTCCAAAAAATGATATGATTTCTATTCAAATTTATGTTGATAATATTATGTTTGGTGCAACTAATATTTATCTTTGCGAAGAATTTTCAAAATGCATGAGCATGAAATTTGAAATGAGTATGATGGGAGAACTCAAATTATTCTTTGGTCTCCAAATTTAGCAAACTAGTAATTGTATATTCGTTAATCAAAATAAGTATATATTGGACATGCTTAAAAGGTTTGAAATGGATGACTTGAAGCCAATAAAACTCCTATGATTACATCCATAAAATTGAACAAAGATGATCATTGTATTTCCGTTGATGTTACTAAATATCGATGTATGATCAAATCTTTTTTTTTTTAAATTTAACCGCTACTTGAGCAGATATTATGTTTGGTATGCGCTTATGTGCTATATTTCAATCTATTTGCAAAGAATAACACTTTAATACCGAAAAATGGATTTCTTAGAAATCTTAGTGGCACTAAGACATTAGGTTTCTGGCAACAAAGGCAATCACTTTGATTTACTAGCTATACGAAAAATCAATTGACTGATAGTCTTATTAAATCTCTAGTTCTTGATAGATTTTTAAATAATCGAAGAGGTTTGAAAATTCTAGATGAATTTGAAATATATGGCTAATATGTTTATGTGTTTATAAAACTGTTGTTACGTCTTTATAATCATAAAATTCAAGTTCTTCGTGTTCTCTTTTATTTTTTCTTTGTGATTCTTGAGATGGATTTTAACTGCCGATTTTAATCCTTTAATCTTTGTGATTAGTTGTCTTTGTGGTTGTTTGAGCGAGAGAGAAGCTGTCCGATTTTGGCCGTATATTTGTCTTCGAGCCATTGAGTAACCTGTGTGGTTTAGATTAGGGTCTTAGGTGTTTGTGACTGTTGCTTTGTATATAAGGGTTTAATTATTTGTTCTGAGCCCAAAATACAATAAGAATTGGTTTCTTGTTTTGATTGATTGAGGCTTCTGAATTATTGTTTATTGCTTCCGTTGTGAAAATTGTCCTTACAGTAAAGTTTATAAAAATTGAAATATTAGGGACCGCTACTACCATTTTTCCAATTTTATATGATAGAAGCCCACGTGTTGCAAGTGGGGTTAAGCGTCTTGCTCCTATTGGTCTATATATAAGTATCAAATGACCACAGTATTCTTCCTATAATCTAGTGGTTTGGGGTTACTAAATTTAGGTCATGTTTAGGCTCCATTTTATCAAGAAAATACATTTTGGAATTGTAAAACGTTGTAGAATGTATAGTTGAAAAATAAGATTTTTTTTTGAATGTGTGTAAAATTATTTTATTTTAAAATGTATGAATGAAAATGAGCGTTGAAAAAATGAATTTTGAAAATAATGAGCTCAAACGGGGATTTGGATTAATTAGTGGATCACTGCACATCCTCTACGCCATCATTATCTAAATCCTACGTACTAGCTGAAAAACATGCTCTATATCGAGGGACCACCCCTTTATCTATGTAACTCCTCTCAAGTGACAGTGATGCCATCCTACTACACATGTTCAAGAAAATCGAGTAAAAAATTTACACAAGATAGTACATAAAATCACAAATTTAATGCAGACGCTAAGAATAGATTCATAAAAAAAAAAGCATTCCAAGCAATATGGGATGAAAGTGACGATGATGACCATGAAAGTCAAGAGGAAATTGTCAATATGTACTTCATAACTATTGAAAATGAGATAAATTCAAGTAAAAATTGTTCATGTGATGAATTATCTATCTGTTATGATAAAATTCTTGAAGAATTTAAAAAACTTGTTCTAAATCGTTATATTCTCAAAAAGAAAAAATTATTATTGGGAAAAGAGGTAAGTAAACTTTCGAAAATGTTTTTTTGATAAAAGAAGAAATTAGATATAAACCATTTTTGATACAAAAACTTAAAAAAATCTTTGCTAAAACTTCTACTTCCCCTCTTACAAATATTACATGTAATTTTTGCAATTAAAAATGATATGTGAATTTTAATTGTTCAATCAAAAATAGGTTTCATTTGAAAGCAAATACAAGTGAATTCTAAAGTCCACAAACACTAACAATCAAGGAACCAAGTTGTATGAGTACCAATGTACAAAAACTAAATGATTTTGTAGGTAAGAAAGAAAATAAAGAGCAAATGGTCTTTGGATTGTGGTTGTTTGAGCACATGACCAAAGAACAAGCTCTATTCTGAATATCAAAGAATGGAGTTCGAAATGAAAGAATTGAAGCTAATGAACATTCCAAAGAGTTCATCAATCAAATTGGATGAGCAAGGTATATTCGTAAGCATGACGAAATATCGAGGTATGATCAGATATCCTTTTTTACTTAATCGCTTGTTGACAGGATATTATGTTTAAGTTGTGCTTATGTGCTATATTTCAATCCAATCATAACGAATAGCACTTTAGTACCAAAAATGGATTTTTTTTTAATATCTTAATGGCACTAAGATATTAAGTCTTTGAAAATTCTAGACGGATTTGAAATATGTGGTAATATGTTTATATATTTTGAAACCATTTGGAATATTCTATGAAATTTAATATGGTCTATTATGTTTTGATATCAATATTGTACATATATTTGGCATTTTGTGTTTAGGAGGAATAATACTCCTTTACATGGTTGATTTAAGTTTTTGATCATCAATATGCTATTCTTTTTGCTAATGCCAAAAAGGGTAAGTGTAGTGAAATGATTATGCATACTTTGATTTGAAAATTTAATATGCTTGGAGTATATGAAAAAGCTGGAATAAGAGAAAATCATTTATATGTTTTGAATGTATGGTTATTGATTTATAAAAAATATGGGGAATATGATTATGCATGCTTTAATTTGAAATATAATATGCTTGGAGTATATGAAAAAATGGTATTAAGTTCAAATTATAATTGACAACTTCTAAATTTGTAATCGACAATTTTCTTAGTCAAAATCAAGTCTTAGTTGAATAATATTAGGAGTTTATCGAGTTGCAATCAAAGTTAAAAGAATGGGTTGGTAGTATAGTTCTTGAAGGAGTCCAAAATGTCCAAGAAAATCACATATGATCATTGGAATGCAATTAAAAGTTTAAAGAATGTCAAATAGCCGCATAAGTTATACTCCAAATTCTCAATCGTAACTTCCAACTCATTTTTCACATATAAAGCATTAGAATTTGGATAAGGCTATTTATAAAAATTGTAGTCATTTGAGTCAGTTTTTCAACGCATTTTGAATCACCTCAATCGGACACCAGGAAAGAAAGTTATGATAAAAATACTAACGACTGCTTAGATACCACTTGAAAATTTTAAATTAGCCGATTTATTTAGACCCAGTGCAAAATTACACAATTGAAAATAACAAGTCATTTTTTAATTATTTTTAGGTGATTAGTTAATCAAGTTCAATTTATCCTAAATTTGAATGTCACAATCAATAATTAAAGTAGTAAAGAATGCCAAAGATTATCAAGAAGAAACCCCAAGTAGATAAAAACTCTTTGCACTTTACTAGTCAATAATCTACTATAAATCGAAATAAACTTATAGTACAATCCAAACCATTCTATCCCGTAAAATTTCTGACCTCAATTCCTACAGTCTCCATTGATCTTACTGAAGATGTGCTATGGAGATGTACTCCTTCAAAACAAATCTCGACTCCTGATTTACATCTTAGCCCTCTTGGACTGCGTGTTCCTGACACCATTGGGATTGACTTCATACTTTGAAGAATATATTCATTACTAATGATTTTTTGTACGTCATTTTTCATTAATTTAAAATTTTGGGACTTACTTACATAAGTTTAATGACACTTTTCACATATGAATGACTTGTATAATTTACTTCATCTAGGTTCAAAATAAGTTATGCGGGAAAAGTTTACTTGTTTATGAACTATGCATCTATAAGTAAGCAAATAACTGTTCGTGATGATAAAGTTGAAAATCTATGAAAAAAAAAAGTTTAGTCTTTAACTTGGAAAATTTTTATTTTCTCATCACATGTTTTTACATAATTTTTGCTTCATTATCATGTGCATACTTTTTATTGCTCATTCCTCTCTGTGTTTGACATGATTATTATTTGTTCTTCCTTTGTTATTTGTGACAAAAAGAGGAAATATGTGTATTTATTTCAGAGAGTTGATTATATGAATTAGGATAAGAATTTTAAAATGTGTTGATTGATAGATGACTTAGGGGGAGTCATTTGATATATTTGCTCGAATTTTATTGTTGATATAGTTTTGTATTTTATCTATATTGATATAAAATTCTATGATTTATTTATAAGTTTATGATTCACATGATATTGTATGTTTCGGTGTTATACGTGTTTTATTATGTGTTTTATTTATCTTAGTTATATGAGTTTAGTTTTGTTAGTTTCTTCTTACTTTTTACGTGGTATTGTGATTTACATGTGTTTAAAGAATTAGGCTAACCAAGTATTGAAGAAAATTGTAGAAATTTATTTTTTAGTAGTTTTGGACTTATTGACTTTGAAATAAATATGATTTTGTCACATAATGCAAATGGGGAAATTGTTGAGTTCAAATTATAATTGATAATTTCTAAATTTGTAATTGACAATTTCCTTAGTTAAATTCAAGTCTTATTGAATTGTAGTACGAGTTTATCAAATTATAACCAAAGTTAAAAGAGTTGGGTTGGTAGTAGTTCTTTAAGGAGTCTAAGAAAATCACATATGATCATTAGAATGTAATTAAAAGTCTAAAAGGTGTCAAAGTACCGCACAAGTTATGCTCCAAATTTTCAGTCGCAACTTGCAATGCATTTTTCACATAGAAAATATTGGAATTTTGATAAGGATATTCTAGAATAATTGTAGCATTTGAGTTATCTTTCCAATACATTTTGAATAACTTCAATCGAACATCAATAGAGAAAGATATGATAAAAATACTGACGACTGCTCAGATGCTGCTCGCATGTTGCTGGTCTGGCGCTCGAGCGACGTGTTGACATCTAGGATTATGTTTTGCTTCAAACACTTGATTTTTCAATCCATTTTCATCTCAAACATTTTCCCATATATATTATCTACCATATGAACGTCCAAAAGTGTGTTGAATCATATTTATTTCATAGAGATCAATTCTTTGATGATCTAAAACATTCATTGATTCCAAAATTCAACCACCACATATTATTTGAGCCATAAATTCGTCCAAAATTTGATTTGTTGATATAGTTATATTATTTCATATTAAACAATAGATCAAAGCACACAAGATCTTTTGATCAAACACCAAATCACATAATTCATCGAAGATAAATCGATACAGGGGTCGGGAGCTGTTGCAGAAGTACAAATTCAGGAGAACTAAGTGAGATACCATGAGTCGGGATCTGATATCAGGAACACGCAAAATTCAACCACCACATATTATTTGAACTATAAATTTGTCTAAACTTTGATTTGTTGATCAAATCATATTATTTCATATTAAACTACATATCAAAACACACAAGATTTTTTTATCAAACACCTAATCATCTAATTCATCGAAGATAAATCAATACAAGGTTCGGGAGTTATTGCAGAAGCACAAATTTAGGAGAACTAGGTGAGATACCACGAATCGGGATCTGGCATCAGAAACACGCAGTCCAGGAGGGCTAATGTATAAATCAGTAGTCAGATTTGTTTTAAATGAGCACACATCAAGTATGATCAAGGGAGACTGTAGTAATTGCGGTTAGAAGTTCTACGGGATAGATGAGTTTGGACTATACTATAAATTTGCTTTAATTTATAGTGGATTATAGACTGGTAAAGTACTTGGAGTCTTTACCCAATTGGAATTTATTTGTGACCATCTTTGATGTTCTTTACTGCCTTAATTATTGATTATGGCATTCAAACTTATAATAAATTGAACTTGATTTGCTAATCTCCTAGAAAAAAAAATTAAAAAAATGACTTGTTACTTTTATTATGTAATTCTGCACGTTGGATCTAAATGAATCAACTAATTTAAAACTTTCAAAGGGAAAAGAGAGAAAATTATTTATATGTTTTGAATGTTTGGGAATATGAATAATGTATATTTCTTTATCAATTTGATATCAATTATTCAATCTTACCTTATAAATCATCTTGTTTGTCATAATAAAAAAAGGAAGAAATTGTTGACCTATGGTTGATTTCATCATTAATGTTTTGATCATAACAAACAAGATTAATATTGTTTCTAATAATTGGTTTTGAGTGATGATAGCTCAATGTTAAAATTAATCAAATAGTATAAATTGGACTCGAAATGAATATCAAAGTAGAAGTTAAAAGATAAACGTGAAGAAAGATCAAGATCATGAGAAACGATATCAAATAAAGATCAAGACAAAAAGTCTAAGAGACAAATTTCGAAGCAAAATCAAACAGTAGACTTCTTAGTTTAAATATAAAAGTACTAATACTTTAATATTTAGCAATGAATAATAAAATTTCAAAAATTGTTTTATGCACGAAAAGATTATTTTATAAAAACTTGCATGAAAAATTATTCTTCAAAATAGATAAATATTTCAATTTAATATTTAAAATTTTTACAATATTACTTACCTTGAAAAATAAAGTGAAAACATCATTCAAAAGCTTCCATTTTTCAAACCAATCAAATAGGAAAAAACATAAAAAATAAAAGTCAAAGCGGACGTTTAGTTTGTTCAACGGTCATTTATTTTAATCGTTCTAATTTCTAATGCACAACGGCTAATTTGGTTGTCCGGTTCAGGATGCGAACGTCCAAATGGGTTTTTTCGGTTGGTTAACTGCTATAAATATCAATTCATTTTACATTCATTACAACAACTAGAAGAAAGATTTCTTGTGAAATATATTTGTGAAAAATCTTATTTGAACTTACTTTTTTTACATTCATTTCATTTGTTTTTTCATAACAAAAACTTTAATTGTTGAATCATACTTCTTAAATCATTTATCTTATCAAATGTTTTCATTTATCTTTGTACTTAACTTATTTATATCAATTATAAAAGACATATATATTTCTTAAAAAAATTTTGCACTTACATTTCATAAATTTTTCTACTTTTTCATATTGAAAATTTTGATTGATTGAATCAAATTTGTGAAATTATCATATTCATCAAAGTTTTTCATTTATCTTTTCGTACTTAATTTAATACAACTATTCACTAAAAGAGAGATATATATTGAGAATATTTTTTAACCCACTTGCATTTATTTCTTTTTCATCTTCTTGTTGAAAAATTTTGATTGATTGAATCTAATTTTTAATTATCATATTTATCAAAAAAATTTATCTAATGGTTGAGCTATCATTTTTTACTATTTATTGAAGTGTTAGCCCATCTTAGTACTTAACTACTTGTATTATTTATCAAGAGATGAATTCCTTTATAAAATCACTTTGATAAAGTGTGGATGGTGTTGAAGTCTTGTAAAAATTAACATTGTATAAGGATCGATGCTCATTGGAGGTCCTGTAAGCTCAATAGTGTGAGTCATATTGATGTCCTGTAAAACTCAATATTGTGTAAGGATCGATACTCTTTGTTTGTAAGTCACCGAAAGCGTTGTATAGATTTATATTGCTCCATAAATCAATTAATATAGTGAAAAAGACCTTACTTGTGTCGGGGAGTTTGGTAACGAAGAACGTAGATCATTATTTTAAATCGAGTCTCCACAATTATATCATTTGTATCATCTATCTTTTTTACTTATCACTTTTATATTTGTGCTAATTGTTTGAATTAATCTATTTAATCTTCACTTGCTTGAATTTAAATTAATTTTTTGAAAAAATTTTAAAAATCAATTCACTCCCTCTTGATTAATTATTCTTGAGCTATCAAGATTCATCGTGACGTAAATGAGAATGGAAAAATAATTTTAAAAATATCAATTTTCACCTAATTTTAAACCATTGTTGGGGATGGTCTAATCACTTGGTTAATTCGGTCAAGTCTAATCTTTATTAACAAACAATTGAAAAAAGAAAAGAAAATAAGACTGTATTATTGCCACCATAAAATATAAAAAATAATAAAAATTCCTGCTCAAAAAGAATAAATTAGATTGAAATTTGTATAGGGTCAAGATAAGGGGGATGTGGAATCATCACATCATCCTTGGTTTTTAAGCATTTCTAAATGTTCCGAGGAAAAGGTGTATGTATTATGTTTCTCAATTGGAATTATCCACCATAAGATTACAAAGAATATATTTACATGTAAGATTTATGTATAAGGAACAAATAAATAAAAAGTAAAAGGACAAGAATTAACTCCAACGGGGTTTAGAACGAATGTTGAACGCCTCTAACACAATTTTCACCGTAATGTCAAAGTTTATCATCTATAAATAGATTACAAGGTAAGATGAATGCATAAAACTAAAATAAAATTTATTCATATTTTTCCTAGAGACATATTATAAGCATATTTTAATTATAGGCAATTTCATTATTGAAACTATTAGAAAATAGTACAAACTTATTCTTCGTCATTTAACACAAATTATTTTGTTCCTGTATTTTTAGCCAAAGTCGCTGCAAATTAATCATATTGTAATACAATAATGCTAAATGTCATTCATCCTTTTGCACCAACTTTGATATTTCTTTTGTTTTCAAAAAATTGTGGACAGTAAAAATATTTTTTTAAAACTGTTTAATAATGGGTTGTCATATTGCACAATGTAAATAATAATATAAAAAATGATGTACATGTAACATGATTGATAGTAATATTGTTCAAATTCAAAAATAATATATATATATATAAATTAAAAAGTTGGTCCTTAAACATCTCAATTATTTTTACCAAAAATAAATTATTATTTTTCCCAAAATTAACAAAAAATTACAATTTTGAGAGGAAGGGGCAGACTGGCCACAATATAGCATATCACAAACGTTAGCTGAAGTGAACAATTCAGTATGGCAGTGGTTCTGTCTCCGGCCACCTCCACTCTCCGCCTCATCAAACCCTTCTCGGCCACCGCCCTCCGCCGTCTTTATATCTTCCACAGACCCAAACCTCCTCTATCCATCTCCTTGCCAATATTCTCCTCCATCTCCTCCTTCACCGCCTCCCTGCCCCTGTCCCGACGCACCTTCTGCTCACTAAGCCCCTCCGCTATCTCCTCCGGCGACGCAACCAAAACCGAGACCTTGGAGAAAAAAGTCGGTGAATTTCGAAAAAAAATTAAGATTGTGGATATAAAAGGAGGGCCTGACGAGGGCTTGAATTTATTGGGTGAGACTGTGGTGGTTAAGGGTTGGGTTAGAACACTTAGAGTTCAGAGTAGTGTCACTTTTATTGAGGTAACATTTTGTATATGGAATGATAATTGGATTGTTTAGTCTTTAGTGTTGTGAAAGCTACCTTCTTGTTATGTATTTGGTGTAGATTTTGTTTTTTTTTTTTTTTTTTATCGGTGAATGGAGTTTTTGGTTTCGATGAATGAGTAGGTTAATGATGGGTCGTGTCTTTCAAATATGCAATGTGTTATGAGTTCAGATGCCGAAGGTTATGATCAGGTATTACACATCTCCCTGAAATTTATTAATGCGTTGGGAATTTATTGTTTATGATCAGTTTTGTGTTTAATGCACGTTAAGTGGATGATAAAATATTAAGTGTTCTCCCATACTATAATTCATCTGCAAAATCTTTACAATTGTGTATATCTGTATTATTCTGAGAAAAGGCAAAAATTATGTTTTTAAGTTGAAAAGATACAATATTTTCACTTGAGTCATTGAACTAGTAACCCTTCCCCGTTAAAAGGGAAAAAAAAATAAAAAAGAGCGATTCTTTCATTATATTCCATACTACTTGGACTCCGATGCTAAGACGTGAAATGTAACCCTTGTTTGGTTTAGCTAAAAATCAGTTTTTCAGTAGATTTTGATAAAAGTTAATGAGATGTGTGGTTGGAAAGTTGATAAAAGTTGAACGTGAAATTTATGGTTGAAAATAAGTTTAAGAAAAATGAGTTTTTGGAAAATGGAGGCGAAACTGGGACTTAGTTTTTTTTGGAGATATTGCCCCTGTTTGCTATGGATTAAAATTTGGATTTTAGTCCATCTCAAAGTGAACAATTAATTTTATTCACGCGTTTTATGAGATCCACAACTCTTCAAACACACATTTCTTCAAATTTTATAAAAATTTACTAAAAAACTGATTTTAATCCACACCGGACAGGGGCATTATGGTTTTGATGAGATTTTGAGTACATAAACAAGAAGGCAGCACGTGGATGTTATTGGGATAGTGCATTGGTTTAGATGATTCTGCATCATCTATGTTGCTAATTCTGACTATAGATACTAGTTAGCTGATTCTTATCTGGCAAATTTTATTCTTGGTTAAGTTAGTAGACTTTTGCATAGATTTTACAGAGGCATTAACAGTTATTGTACTTTTACGTTTGCTTCTTTGTCAGCATCGTATTCCGCTTTCCTTGCAAGTAACTATGTGAAATAATTTTGTCCAGTTATTATATGAATCTAATTGTAGGTGGAGAGTGGCTTGATTTCAACTGGTGCATCAGCTTGGATACAAGGTACTTTAGTAAGCAGTCAAGGATCAAAGCAAAAAATAGAATTGAAGGTTGAAAATCTTATAACGGTAAATAACTTCTCTCTCTTGTTTAACTTTGAAAGAATTTTGATCTCTGGCTGGCATAATTTCTTTTCGATGATAAACATTATTGGTAGAATTGGTATTGTTTCATTTTGGTTTTATGCATTATTAAGAGTATCACCCGACATCTAATTTTGCCGAAAATCATGAACTTGGTTAAATTGGCCCTAGAAAAGCATTGTAAGATAATATGTTTATTTGTGAAAATAGGAGTGGCAGGTGCTATATGTAATGTCCCTGAATCCATAAAGAGTTTCGTTATACTATATTGGGGAAAAATAGAAGTCGGAAGCACAGAATTCTGGCTGCTTGTGCTCATATTCGAGAAACACATAACATGATTTCATTCGAGATTCAAGGCGGTTGTATCTTTTGTCTATTGAGTGATAGTCCATGCTTTTGGAACCCTTAAGAAATGTCTTTAGGGAGGGACATTGCTGTCCTCTGGTTTGTATATTATTGGAAAATGTGTAAGGACATAAAGCAGCTCTAATGACCCCTAAACCCTTACGAGTTTCTGCTTTCCTGAGAACTCTGCTGTTTGATCCCATTTGATAGTAATGAAGGCTTCTGACATTCTATATTATTTCTTGTCGTAGTGAATATTTGATTGAGTTTTACCAAGCCCGTTTAGGACTTGTATAATCACTGTGAACTCAGAAAAAAAAAACTGTATCTGAGAGAGAGTTTCGTTACATGTGAGGTACTTGTGCCACGATTAATTATAAGCCATTAACTATATGCAGATTTTGTTGTTGCTTAGCATTTAGTTTCTGCAGTTTTGGAGTACTTCATCTTTGTTGGTTGGAAATTTGGAGTTGTTTAGAAAATATTGCGTTTCCCCAATTGGCTAGATCATTTTATGGTTGGCCTCATGTGTTCAAGGACATGAAATTATAGCTAGAGTTCAATGGAATTTAAGGTAGATAGATGTTAGATTTATATTTTTGCTACAGAACCAAAACGAGGATGTGGCATAATTACTCAAAACTTGTCTTTACAGATGCATTTTGTTTCTCTAATAGGTATTCTTTGAGAAGAAGGGAAAAGTTGGTTGGAAGCTTATCCTTGCATATGTTTAAGAATAGAAATGGTGAATCTGACAGTAATATAGTCATAATCTCCATGCAATTCTAGTACCATTCATATGCTATGCAGATGTAGCTAGCAAAAAGAAACAAAGAAAGAAAGTTAGGACATTTTGTATTAATCCTGCAAATAAGGAATCAATAGGCATAGGTTGAAAGTGGCTACTTTGTGGGAGCTCCTTATATTTCGAAATCTTTGTAAAAGGTAAGGCAGAACTTCAACAAATTTCGAGGACTATATATTCTAATTGCCATTTTGCTGGCATGTTAAGATATAAATAAATGTCAAAGCAAGCATCATTGAAGGCTCAATATAGAATCTGAAATGTTATTTTCCCTCTAAACCACGAGAAAATCTGACTAATATGCAGTCAGCTCAAACTCAAGCAGTATTAAAGGTTAGGACATTCTTATATGATTGTTCTTTATCTGAAAATTTTTCGTCTTTGATAAGATATTTGGTTGCTAGTACTAGAAATAGAGATATTATGACATAGCCTTATTATGCATATGATCTCATGCTCCCTTTTTGCTTATTTTATAATTCTTGTCAGTGATGCTGGCATACGAGCCCATTAGGTCCTTGAGGTGAAGAAGATAATTATAAACCTATATATCTGCATTTAAGAAAAAAACTGCAGGAATATTTCATCTCCATACTTTATGGAGTCTTAAAAAAAGTGAAAACATAGATGATCACATCCAACTCTAGCTGCTGTGTACATCTTTTCTGTATTTTTTTTTATTTAAACCATTCAATTTTGTTTAACCCCCTTCATATGATTGTTCTGTAGATTGGTAAGAGTGATCCTTCTTTTCCTATCCAGAAGAAAAGGGTAAGCAGAGAATTTTTGAGAACAAAAGCCCATCTTCGTCCTAGAACGAACACTTTTGGCGCGGTATGACTCAGCTTTTCTTTTAGCTCCATATTATGCTTCTCGTAGATTTTGTAAGCACCTAGAATGATTTTTCTGTAAATGCTTCTTGCTGATGTAGGAGGTTCTTTTTTTGCTACATATATGACATACAAGGCTCTGGAATTTTCATTTCTATTTCACTTTCATGGAAAATTGTGAAGAGAAATTGGAAAGAGTGGTTTGACTTGATACTCAAAAGTAACAGAAATTAATATGATCTGCTTATTTGTTGGATGCTATCATGTACTTAATCCCAATTTGGGCATGCCTAATCGTTTCATGATTTTTTCAATGTTTCTGTTATAAGCTTTCATCATGTTACTGTTTCATTCTTGTTAGTGGAATGCATTATAATGCTGCTATTATGGGTCCTGTAAAACTAGCTCTGCTTGCTTGTTATTTTCTTCCGAAACTTGTATTATGGCTGATAAATCGTGATGAACCGCTAATTCCCTTGCTGTTGTATTTGTATCTGGAGACTGTGCCCCCTGGACTTGGTCAGAAGAATCTACTGCGGCCATCACTACCCAGCTCAATGATTTCGGACCCCAACCAGCCATGGCAAGGCTGAATTTATTGGAACTGTTGTTGCTTAGAAAGACTGGAAAACAAGTGCCGATTTCCCAAATTTCATTTTTACTAGGCACACTTTCTATTTATGGCATTTCCTGTTATTAGGTTCTCAATTCGTCAACGTTTGAGCACCAGTAATATGATGATCACTCTTTCAAGTAAATGCTAACAAGGAATGCAAAATCCCTAATAAACTAGAAATTGGTAAAGCAGTTCCAGTTTTTGGTATATAAGTGATTTGGAATGTTAATTTGGTTATCCTTATCAATTTTGTGTGTCTTGCCTTCAATTTTCTGAGTAAAAAATGTCTAATTGAGAGTAGATTAAATATGATCTTTTATGTGAATACTGGTGGCATTATTTCCATTCTGTTGCGAATATAAATTACTATTATTGATGCATGGAATCTCGGGGAGGGCATCCATCAATTTTGTGTACTGTTGATGCTAAAAATTCTGGAACCAAGCTCAGTTATTCTGTTCAGCTGCGAATAGTAGGGACGACCAATTAGACTTCTGATAGTCAGAATCAGTTTTCTTTGAGAAGAAAACCTGGAAGAACGACAATAAATTTAATTTTCTAATACTGAAGTCAATGGCCTTGGGGGTTTTATATTGAAGGGGTTATGACAGGTGTCCTCGAGAAGACATTTGTCTTGTCTTCAGCTGTAGTACTAGGTCGTTGCTTCATGTTCTGGACTTGAAGTGGACGTCACGTTGAGCTAGATTCTCACATGCTACCGTAATTTCACTAACATTCTAATTGAGCCATGCCCATCTTTTAGGTTGAGCTGGTCCTTGCGAGCTCATTGCCTTGGTGCCATGGTGGCCAAGTTTGTTTCGTTTTGAGCTCTGCCTCTCAAGTTTGACTTCGTCTTGTTTAATGTGAGTTTGGTTGCACGTTTGTGGTTTTTGAGGTCTGTCTGGTCTGCCCAAATCACTGCATTCAGCCTTCATATAGCTTGTGACCTCCACGCTCACTGTTGGTGCGAAACCTGAGCTAAAGCTTTTGGTCTTTGGTGATGACCAGGTTCTTCGGACTTGTGAGTCCTTTGTTTTATTAGGTGACTTTTAGGATTTAACTATGACTCTTTTTATTTAGAAAGCCCTGTGGAACCATGCAGATTTCCTCATATAACAATTTGAAGCTAAAGAAGCCTCTCTCTATGATACACTTTCTGTTATAAATTTCATTCTTGTTTCTCCTTGGCAAACTGTAGTGAACCACAGCCTAGGCCACGATGGGCATGCTGTGGCTGACACTACGCTGGTATCCCCCAGAATTTAGTTTCCGTTGATAACACTTAATTCATTTTGAACAAATGTATGGACTTTCTATTTTTGACTTCGATATCACCTTCTGAACCTCATTTTTTATATGGACTTCGTTTCTTGCACTGCTTACTTTTATTTTATAGTCAGCTGTCAGTTTGTGTATGAAAGTGTTTGCTTTCATGTTCTCCATGTATTTTTGACTTCGATATCACCATCTGAACCTCATTTTTTATATGGACTTCGTTTCTTGCACTGCTTACTTTTATTTTATAGTCAGCTGTCAGTTTGTGTATGAAAGTGTTTGCTTTCATGTTCTCCATGTCAATGAATTTGTCATGTCTGATGGTTTTTATTATGTATTTTGTAACTACATGTTTACGACAATGTTTATCTTCCAATGCTCTGGTAGCTATAAATTCTTTGCTAGATTATTGTTCTTTTGTGGTGACTGTAAATTTATATGCTGAGGTTGATTTAGGTTGCAAGGGTGAGAAATGCTTTGGCCTATGCTACACACAGATTTTTTCAAGAAAATGGCTTCGTTTGGATCTCTAGTCCCATTGTTACTGCTTCGGATTGTGAAGGAGCTGGTGAACAATTTTGTGTGACAACTTTGGTATGCTGTTCTTGGACAACATCCTATATTTGACATTAATTCATAAATCTTGGAGGAGCTGCATATTTCAATTATTTGAGCTCTCCATTATTGCTCAAGCATCATGGCGTTATGCTTTGTTTTTTCAACTTACTTTGCTTGTCGTTTGGTTTAATTTTTACATTGGATTTATGT
>CAIGRB010102839.1:0-68042 GCA_903798255.1 Fraxinus quadrangulata | reverse complement strand
AGAATTTATTTGAATAATGATTTTTGAAATGTAAAATTATAATATATGTTTGCGTGTAATTTCCTTTTTTAAATATTTAAGAGATTTAAGTATGAAACATTTCAAAACTAAAAAATAAGGTTTATATTTCAAAAATCATGTAGTGTTTAAATTTTATTTATGAAATAATAAATTTAAAATATATTTTATTAATTAAATATATTATAGTCACAATTATGTATTTATATGCCACAACTTATTTCTAGACACATTATCAAATTAATTGGTTACAAATTATTTTTCGGTTACAAATCAAAAATTTTATAGCTCAATTTATTTATCGATCATAAATCACAAATTTTATAGATAACAATTTATTTCACGATCATAAAACACAAATTTTATAAGTTACAACTTATTTCACGATCACAAATTATCAAATTGAATGGTTACAATTTACAAAATTCAGAGTTGCATTACAAATCTAGTCGCAATCACACATTCTTTTAATTCACATATTATTTATTGATCACAAATTAACAATTTATTGGTCACAAACATTCTTCCCACCCAATTCCCACCACCACCACCACCAACCCCACCCACACAACACCCATATCATCGTAGCACCACCATCTCCAAAACCACCACCACTTTCCCAACATCACCATAGCACCTGCAAAACCACCACAACACCATGTCCACAGCACACCACCACCACCACACACACAACACACCGCCACAGCCGTCGCCACCACCGCTGCACACTAAGACTGCTTGCACCTGCACAAAACATGCTCAAAATCACCACAGAAATCGCCACAAAACACCGGAGAAGAGCCATAAAACACTGCAAATCCAACATGGTAAGGTAAGAACGATAGCCCGAAAACCTCCGTCGATGGTTGCAACACCGCAAAAGCAGCAAGCAACTTTGTGATCCCGCTGCAGAGGCAATGCAACACCGGAGAAACTAATTGAGTGTTGCGGTACCATAAGACATTGAACATCGCGATCTGTAACAAGGCAAAACCACTGGAGTACCGTGATCTGTGTGTACCAGGCAAAACCACATATCTCCGCTGCCCGCAAAGGCGAAGCGCCGCACAAAGAGATGCGAAGAAGTGCTGCTCAGAGCTGCTCATCTACACACAGAGGTGCCGCTCTATAGCTACGTGAAGCAACGGATACGCATCCGATGTTGCCGGAGGTAGTGTGTTGTCGAAGGAGAGAGAAAGAAAAGGATAAGAAAGAAGAAAGTGGAAAATTATTTAGGGTATGGGGTGTATGAGGTGGGGTGGGTTGTGGGATGTGATGGATTGTGTAGATTAATTTAAAGGATTGTGCTTGGGGTACATAGGAATTGGTACATAGGGGGTTACATTCTCTCACATGCAGTGGGGTCCGCTGGAATATTTTATTTGAGCGGACCCCACTGCATGTGAGAGTGTATAACCCCCTATGTACCAATTCCTCCTATGTACTAATTCCTATGTACATTAAGCATTATTCTAATTTAAACTGGGTATGATGGGTGTTTTGGTGGATGGTGGATTTGTATATATTTAATTTTATAATATTATTATTATTAGTATTTCAAAATTATATTATTATTTGATTTTTGTATAAAAAACTTTAAATCTGAATTTTGAAGTTGAAACTTCAAAAGTCTGATTGGGTGTAATTTCCACTTTAAGCCTTTGATCGGTAGAAATTAAAATTAGATTTTTATAAAAGTTGATTAAATGTATGGTTGAAAAGTTGTGGGTTCCATGAAATGTGTGGTTAAAATTAATTGTTACTTTGACTTGAAATTTTTATTGAATTTTAATCGAATCCAAACAGGGGCTAAATATTTATAGAAGCCCATATTTGAAGTTGATGTAAGACCTCCAAATTCTAAGAGCCGGCCCTACAAGGGACCATTGTCTCTACAACGTTCTTCTCACTCAATTACAAAGTTAAATGGCTTATATATGCCACCAAAATCGGCTTTAATCATTACAACCTGGGACGAGAAAACATTCTAAAATATTCTAAAATCAGGAAAGAGAGATATCACTTTTCACAAATCTGGTATATTATATTAAATATTTAATTTTCACATTAATAATCATATATCCCGTGATTTAAGTGTTTCAAAATTAGAATACAACATCACTTCCATATATCTCAAAAACCTCATCCCACGTTCCTTCTTCACGTACTCGTGACCTCAAGGAGGTTTCACTCGTCTTCGTTATTTCTCTGGTGAACTTGAGATCACTGTCAATGCACATTGTCCTACCATTATATAACCATCAATCTATAATTTTGTTCATTCTGTGAAAGTTGTTTTTCGTAAAATCAAAGATAAATGGCTTGTTTGAGGAGTGGAAATCGAGGGAAGAATGTAGTCGAGGTCTTAAATAGATGAAGTAAAAGAAATGTAGATGAAATACATAAAGATTATCCCTCCAAAAGACACAGTCTACTGGGTCAGTTACAAGTTCGATTGCGAAGAAGGTATTTTTTATTTTGTTCAGTTTGTTATTCATTTGAAACATATTTACGAACCCTAAAATTGATGGGTAACAAGTATTGATGATATATTCTACATTTGTGACATATGTTCTATTTAATTTGTGACATGAATTGAGTGCATATTGTTATTTGAAAGTGTGACCCATAAAACGGGATTTTGTTTTTTATTTATTTATGAATTAGTAATGACCTAAATTACGCTATTTGTGACATGCCGTTCATCCATCTGTGACCAACCGTTTTTTTTAACCAATATACAGGTTTGGAGGCTATGACCTATAAATAGGGATTTTGTTTATGTTTAAACTAAATTAAGTTTGTGACGTGTCCATCCATCTATGACCAACCTCTTGTTTTGTGACCAATATACAGGTTTGAAGGTTCATTATACCAAAAAATAGTTGGTTTCTTAGTAAAATTACAATTATCCCTACAAAGGATGTGCTGACAAAATTCAAAACGAATCTAAAGGAAGCCCAACAACTTATACTTCAGAATACATGTTTTGTCCCATTTTCTGAAATGTAATGAAATCGTTGTTCAATAGCAGTTGATACATTATTTCATATTGAGGTAGGTTCAACAACCTAACGAAAATGAAATGTGATTTAATATATCTGGGAGATTTGTTAGATTCTCACTTCCTAAGTTTTGTTTAGTGATCAGGCTCGGATATTTGCAATGGCGATATAAATAGGCTTGAGAAGAGTGTTGCTTTTGAAAGATAGATATTTCATTCAGTCGAAGGTTGTGACACATAAAGAAGTTAGGGAAGCATTTCTTGCTGCAGGTGACATTCCAGATGATGATGTTTCTATGCTTGGGTCATTGTATTTCATTACTTCATATATATATTCGAGAGATTACAAGAAGGTTGTTGATCACTTCTTGTTTGTACTAGTTGAAGACTTTAATGCGATGGATATGTTTCTATGGGGTAAGTCACTTTTCGACAAATTAATCACTTCATTGAGCGAGGGGTTGAGTAAGAGAACAACTCAGTATAGATTAAGAGGTTTTCTGATAGCGTTTCAAGTATGGATATATGAGACGATTCCAAGTCTCGATGGATATGTTAGAAGGATTACAAGAGAGTACCTCCGAATTAAGGAATTGGATGGCAAAGAATCATCCATCAACTACTAAGCTGGAAGGGCCAAGTGCTTTTCCAACCCAGATGTAAGGATTTAAATACTATTACAATACATTATTTACTGAATAGGTCACAATTTGTATTGTATTACAAGTTACAGACACATTTACACACGGTCTCATATCACATCCTTGTACAAGTATTATTTTATTGACATTATATTTTCAACATGTTTGGAATGACAGATGGAAATATGTAACTTGGATCCTCGGGATATTGAAATGGCAATGCACGATCGGCAACTTAATATGTTGTAACAATGGTCGTAGTGAATCCTCATTCCACTTCGTAGTTTTTTTTTTTTCATTTCTTTGATTTATTTTAACTTAATGGAACCAAGCTGTTGCACAATCGATGGTTGTGACCGTTGTCACCACAACGTCCACATTTGACAGTTATTTTCCCTTCAGATGATGATCTCTTCTTCTTTTCGTTTGGTCTACCCGAACTTCTCTTTTGGTTAGGTGCTAATACAATGATATCTTGTACTTCTTGAGGCACGGTCTATTCAGTTGAATTTTCGACTAAAAAGTTGCATCTTGGTATGCATTCAAATATGCATTCATATGGATCTATCTTCATCATTGCAATCACAGCTAATGCGTGTGGACATGGTAACAATTTTACTAGAAATATCCTACAAGTGCACATACATTATTTCATATTGACAACAAAATTTGAGCATTCACCACTAACTAAAAACGTGTTCAGATTTGAATGAGATAGCTGCAAATAGTTATGAAAATATTGTACACGTATATGCAAACTGATACAATTCAGATCACAGAGTTGAATATCAATTTCACAAATCATCGGGTTGAATATAAATTTCATGACACATATCTATTTCAGGTCCCAGTTATATGATTTAGGCCTCAGATATAAACTTTGTTCCACAAGTATCTACATTACCATCAACTACCTCAAATTAGTGTCATACACACACACACACACACATGTCAGGACACACATATACATTTTCAATAGCGATAAGGGTCATTTTTCCTAAATAAAATTCAGGGCAGACATATTATACAAGTTACGTTTCTATGAACTAGGTCACAGGGATAAGTTTCATGCAACAAGTATTTTAATTATCCTCAAATCCCCTAAATCACTGCTCATTATCCTTATCTTCTTTTTATATTTGCTCGACAACTTCGTGAAAGTGGCTTGGGCAGTGTCCCTATATTTGTAGAACCAAGATTGTATCGTTCGTCGTAAAGAATCCAATAAAGCTACAATAGGAACTATTTGACCATATGCCCTATTGGATTGATTGGTCTGAGGTTATCGACCAAAAAAAATTTGTTTATGCCACTTTTGGTTGCCTTTGTCACCACGTTCACCGATTTCACTATATTTGATATCATTGTGGTGTTTCTATTAGCTGGCATGTGGTATCGTGACCATTTTTCAGGCCCATCGTCCTACAAGCAAAAAACACGATGAGGCAGATCATATATTTTACAATTGTGACCTTTATTATATATGTAAAAGTAAAATGAAATTCTCACATTACCAGCAGTGGCGGACCCAGCACCCGGCGAGCCCCGGCGTCCGCCCGTGCTGGATCNTTTTTTTTTTTTTTAATAAATAAATGTTTTACATTATATAACTGGTAAGTGCTTTTGTTTTCATTAATTTCTTACAGCTCAGTTGGCTCAAGCTTGTTTATTCACGCGAGAGGTCCCGGTTTCGAATCCTTTGGCTAACAGTTTTATTAGTTTTATTGTGAAATATGTTTAATTCTTCAATTTTGCCAAAATGAAATGGATTGGATTCGAACCAGTGACGCTTTCTACAAGACATTGAAGCCTTGACCATTGTGACACTCACATATTTTGAAATCTAATTTACCAAATTAATATATGTAACATACTAGCGGTTTTCACGTAATTATAAAAGTTTGAACCCATGCTCCATTTAAATTATACAAAACTTGCCACAATATCATTTGGTGAATATTGTTAATTTTTATAACAAAATTATATATATTCAATTTGGATAAAATAATTATTATATTTAAATTTTAGACATTGTTTGATTTTATTTTTTTCAAAATGCATTTCTCTTTTTTCTTTCAATTGCACATTTTTCAATAAAATAATATTACATGCAAATTCAAATTTTTCCTTATTTTTTAACCATACATTTTTCATCAAACCACTATTCCAAAATGCATTTTTTGAAAAAAAAAAAAAAAAGGCATCAAACGGGGCTTTTAATATTTTATTGTTGACAACGGTCGACGGTCCACGATCGCCCGTGCTGACTCGAGAGTCTGGGTCCGCCACTGATTACCAGGTAACTCCTAATCTTCTAATTCATTCTATATAGTTGTATGTTATATTCGACTTTCGTCAATGCGTATGTGCGGGCTGCTGAATTGAATGCTTACGTTATATTGTAACCCGATTTTCCATAATATAATTTCAAGTTTTGTAGGAGACGAATTGAATAAATTCCATGACATGTTCCTAGATATACATTTTCAATTGCATCTTTTATGCTGTTGTGGCAATCCAATAAAAAACACAATACATCTCTATCCCCATACGCCTTCTTCAAGTTCTCGAAAAACCATGACCTGTCATTCTCATTATCTCCAACTCCAAATGCAAGTATGAATATGTTGTTATTAACGTCATGTGTACATGCTGTGAAAAGATTACCATCAAAGTGTCCATTCAAATATGTGTCATCAACCACAATTACAGGCCTACAATGCTTCCATCCTCAAATGGATGTACCGAGTGTCATGAAATAGTATTTGAACATATTGTGACCATGAAGTTCTAATCCTATGATCGTGATGTTTGTTGAAACATGTAAAAGAAGCTCTGTATCTTCTCAAATAAGTCAATTGGATCACCTCTAATCATTCTAAAGGTTTGCTCTCGAGATCTCCAGGCCTTTACGTAATTCAAAGAAACTTCATATGTATGCAACATGTCATTACGTATATTGTTAGGAGTATATATAGTACATGATGAGGTGTACTTGTATTTGATGCGATGACACAATTGATGTTGAGACTTGCCTGTGAGAGCATGACACTATGTTTGAAGCACAGGTGTCCGTCTAATCTTAAATAGCTATATTCTTCATAACTTCGATTATTTGCATATTCAATTACACTCATTATGTGTATATTTTACAAAATATTCATTCTTGTCTAGTCGAATAACCACAAATTCAATTATGTTTTGTATTGCATATTTCTCAATTTTAGAATCTCTTTATTATGAAAAAACCCTTCCTTCTTCTACCTCCCTAACATCGGCAATGGATACAACTAACTTCTTGATATCTGCGACCTGATGGCTCTACTGCTGCTTGGCATATTTCTAACATTAAATCTTGTAATGATAATAACTCTTCACTAGATTATCCATCGATTTGAACCATAGCAGATAGTTCTATTTCTACATGAATGACCTCAAATGTTTATTTGATATTTAACAGGATCATGATCCATACCCTTTAGCATCATGTACGATAGGACATTATTATCACTTTTTATTCGGATGGGAAGCAAATCACTGTTCAATAGATATGTTATTGTAACTGCCACCTTAATAGAATCTAATCTAAACTTCATCATAAAAATGTCAACGAGCTTCTTATAAGAACAGCAATTACGATCAATCAACACCAATGATAATTGTGAACCATTCAACAAACATACATGCTCGTATCCCATATCTGCATATGCACACAAAATGGTTAAGTCACATATATAATTAAGAATCACAACTCAAATAGATCACTTATTATTATTGCAACTCGAAATTTTGAATCAAGTATGGTCACTTCACATTACTTCCACATCACAATGCAACGAAGGTCACACATTTAATGTAAAGGCACAGTATGAAATTAAGCAATTAAATCACAGATAATTATTACAATCACATTATGTAGAAGCACTATATATTTAACAGCTACCAATTGTGATTACGATGCCTCCGAAATATAATTTGAAGATCTTAAACAGCAATTATATACCGCAGCTCTGCAATGTCGCCAAAACCTTTTGAGCTATTGATACAATTGTTTTCAATATGTGACCTGAAATATCCAATTAATTTCTAAATACACGATTCAAAAGACGTTAACAATCCTTTTTTGTGAATTGTGTACTGACTTGAGCGTGACTGTTGGTTACTGGGATGTTAAATTTTATTGTTTAGGAATCCAATTGTAAATGGTAACTGGTTGCTGAATTTTAGGGATAGAAGGTAACGGAAACACATTTAAACTTGATATCTTAGAATTGAAATGGGATATTAACATTTGAATTTTTCCCTTAAAAATATTGGAGTATTTTATCCCAAATTATTGAATTTCATTCAAAAATATTAGACGCGCCCCTACGAGACATTGCGATCCAATTGTTAAAGAGACTCCTCCCCATTTCAAAATTACAAAAAACCTTTCTTAGGCAAAAATAAATATACCATTTACCGAAAAAACTTGTCTGAGCGGTAATAAAAAGGAAGCACGATGTCTTTATCTTTCAACTTGATACATTGTCCATTCTCTTGAATTCATTCAGAAGTTACATTCCTTTCCTCAATAAATGAACAAATGAACTGTACAGCTTGAAATATTTCTTTGCGATATGCCAATATTATGAGAACAGAAAGGCGTTAACTTTGTGGAGACGAGTGAAACCTATCTCTATAAGTACATCAAACAGCTAGGTAACAACTGATTTTAACATACAGTGAAGATAATAATAGAGAATGAGAAAGGGCTACGATAGACAAAATTAAAAATAAAGATTAAAAAACAGAAGGAAAAACTTCCCGTCTCCTTCGAACAAAATGTACCTGTTGCGAAAATTCGTGAAAGATCTTTAGCAGCATTGCACCCAGTATGGCAAGATTAGAGAAGCAAAATTTACTATTTACATTCCGCGCATCAGAGTTCCACTTCATGAAGGTCATCCCCAAAACCTGGCCCATTCATTCCCGGTTGCGCTAAAGAGTCAGTTGGTGTGAACGATGAAGGGTGCATACCCAGTACCTCTCCCAAAGGTTTTACTTCAGCCTTGTTTGAAGGACTGAAAGAACCGTCAAAGCTTCCACTCCATGATACTGTACGCCGTGAATTAGCTGAAAACGAGCCATTGCCACTCTTCATCTCCGTGTTAGAGATGTTGTCCATGCTTGCAAATCTTTGCATGGCCATGGAAGATGGAAGTGGAGGAGACTGGAATGAATCACTTGTGGAGGTAGTAGGAGGATTTTCATTAGAATATGTAGTATCTAGCATGCTATTTGCAGGGGTGTCAACGGACTGTTCAACAAAGGGTACAGGTGTTGGCATAAAGAATTTTGGGTTTGCTCCGCTTGCTGGTTTAGCAGTAGGAACAGATGGTGGTGACTGGAACACATTTGTTGGGTTGCCACCACCCTTGTTAAAGGTGTCAACGTACCTGCCAAAACACAACAAATGAGGGCTCATCCATATACACTGTTACACAAGGACATGCAGAACACATCCAGGCAGTACATATTTTTTTATTTATTTATCTTTTAAATCACATAATAAAGACAACAGTGAGAACACATCATTTCAGAATCTGTGCTGTAGCAACGAGGTGTACAGCACATCCCAGGCAGCATGTGGTTACTACTATTTTTATCTCTCTTTTAAATCTCATTATAGCCATTTCTATAGTTCTCCAAAATATGATCAATAAACAATTTGAAACAGGCAACGATAGGGAAGCACAACTCTCTATTGCAAGTTGCAAGAGATGCTTTAATGGTTTTTGGTTTGCCAAGTCCAATGGCATCTCAAGTAACAAAAATATAAACTTAAAATAATATTTAATTCAGAAATTGAGTGGCGCTTTAATCCATTCTAGGACCATTTCAGGACGCACATCATATTTCACTCAATCCAAATAGGGTCGAGAATGATGCAGTCCACAAAAAAAGTGATTTTTTATGTTACCTTGATCGAACGCCCATTCTTCCACGTGCTGAGAATTGATTGGAGGTTGGAGGAAGCGGTGGCATTCCTGAATTATGATCTGGACCACTTGAGCTTTTAATCTCTGTACTTCCATTGCTATAAGAAGCTTCGCCTTGTAATGCACTCGTAAAGTTATAATCCAATGTTCCATTCTGGAAAACTGAAGTTGGTGGTGGGGGTGGAAGGACTGCTTCCTGAGCTGGAGGTTCAGCACCTTCCTCCACCCATCTCTTAAGCTTCTCGTCATAATAAAACTTGTTTTGATCACCCAATTTTGCCTACAGAAACAGTACAACCACAATAAAACTTTCATACGTAACAAATTTATAATTCGAATAGCAAGACACTGAGTCAATTTTAGTGTGAACATATAACTCGATCAAACTTACCTGCCGACCTTGACGGGGTTTCAACACTAAACCTACAGTCTTCTGCAATAGCTGGGATCCAAAACCAAAACGGCCAAAACGAGATGTACTTCCTGCTGATGATGCTTTACCGTGCTCGCCAGTGGAATTAGCCCCCTTTACTGAATCAGCCTGACCCTACACAAATTGGAAAGATCTCATACAAGTTCTACCCAAATTACAAGAATGTCTCAACACATCAATCAATCAGTAAATGTTCGATTTCATCGAGTGGAAAGTGAAGCGCTGAGATTAAAAGTTAAAACAAACCTGTATTGGACTAAATCCAAAGTTGGGTTCTGAAATACTTCTTGTATGCATTGTCATTCTACTGCCATCAGCTGTCCCTTCACTTATAGACTCCATGGATTGAGAAGGAATTAATGATGACATGGCCATTGTTGATTGACTAGTTGATACCCTAGGTCCCATTGATTGATGATGATGCTCAGTATCATGTCCAGTCCCGCCTGCTGTCGGCACAGACGGGGGCAGGCCACCAACAACCCGATGGGCAGTACTATCAAAAAGGTTAAGCAATTTGCCCACCAATTTTGCAGGGGCTAAATTTGTGGAGAATCCACCCTGCATTCAAGAATGTTATATTTATAGGCATCCAGAAAATTTGGACAAAATGCAAATTAGCAGATGGAGAAATACCTGTTGGTGAGCTTTTATCCTTTCCTCAAGAGATGATACTAATTGTCTGAGCGATTCCACCTCAAGAGATCGACCAGTTTTAAGTGATTTTAACACTGCTTGACAATACCTAAATTATTGAACAATAACATTACAACAAAAATGAAAAATATGGAAAAATAAACTGAAAGTAGTAGCACGGTAGATACTTCAATGCATCTGACATTCTCCCAACTTCTGCCAACATATGCGCATACACAAGCTTGTATGGCTGAAATGGAAGAAGAGTAAACTGAGAGTTCCCTAGCATCTTTGAATATTCATATATCTCTGTCCTCTGTCCAAACAAGTAAAGGTCAAGTAAGCTAGCTCATCACCAATAACCAAACAAACACAAGCATACAAACTTAATGCATTATGAACAGGCAACTGGCACCATAATTGTCGCTTGTAACCACCTAGGTGTGTGGGCTTGGTTCCACTGCAGAGCCACAATTGCCTGGCTAAGTTAATTTAAACAAAACTTTCTTAAATTTTCACTATTTGCAATATAAACCTTTATATGAGCTTCTGCACCTATGCATACGTACTGTACACATGCATGGCTCTTGAGTTAGCATTGTTGTGCCACTTTGGGCAATGTGTACAGTCAATAGCTATATCAAATACATATTATACAAGCCAAAGGAGAGAAATGTTGGAGAGTGAGGAAAAGAGTACACGGTGTTCCTGCGTGTCATGTTTTTATTCAATTTTGTCTGTTCTTCCTTTTATTTTAAAATGCAGCCCATGAAGAGTGCTCAATCACCCAGGCAGTGGGCATTTCCTATGCTCGTAAAGGCATTTTGACAACTTTAAGTGAAACAGAACATTATTGGTCACAAACAACTCAGCAAACCTGAATAGCCTCTGGACTAGCATAAGTTCGTGGAAATTTCCAGTGATCTGCACCAACAAGACACAGCCTTGCGCTGTCTGAATATGCCTCAAAATTCGCTTCCGCAACCAAATAGCATATGTGAGCTGCTATAATCTGAATAATAATTTCACAGAAAGCAACACCACGAATTTTAAGTCAAGATTAAAACATGGAAAATAAGAAATAATCATATCTAGAAAAATAGACCAGAACATACATCACTTCTCTCTTTCCATAAACAATCTCCCAGATGAATAAGCACAAGTTCATCATCTTTTGTTCTGTTGGCAGCTATCACAGCCAAATTTTCTTCCCAGTCATCCAGCATGCCTTTGGCACCAAACTGGGTAAATGACCAAAAGAAGCATAAAGAATTTAATGATTTGAAGCTTAAGCTAAATTTCTCTAAATTTCATCAAATATAGGAATTAAGAAAGAAATAAAATACGTATATTCAACAGGATCTAGACGTAAATTTTCTTGCAATATATATAAAGACCATCTACCATCAGGGCTGCAGATTAATAGGCCAAATGCATGTTATTATCTTCTCAATGAGTCAAAAAAAATCTCATGAACAAGAAAGTTCTTATTTTGCTAATTTGTGATACCTTGAAATCTATTCAATGATTCAGTAGCAAGGGAAACATAAATTCAACAGCAACATTCATGCATACCTGTGCAGGTTGCTGAGGCATATTTACAGCACCAGCCATGCTATTATCAGCTGTGGAATCCGCTGAGAAGACATCAGCTGGTTGACCAGCAATTAGCAGGCATAATGTTCGCAAAGGTGACCCCACTACCAACTGGCGAAGTGCCATTTGCTTCACAGTCTCAACGTAGAACTGCAATGGCCAAAGGCAATCAGTTTTTAAAAGCAAAAATTGACAGAAATGAGTATAAATATTGCATTTATCAAGGTATGATTCAAGCTATTGAATTTGCCAGCCAAAGTAAACAATTTTTATGCTCACCAACCTGGTCGCCAAGTTGTGCAGCAAGAACTAGGGCAGGACCCCACAACTGACCCTCTTGTGCATATTGTAAAGCCTCTTTCTTTCTCCCAGAAACCAGAAGACTTTGAACCTCAGCAGCTGAGGCCTAAAACATGAATTGGCATTTATCAAGATGAAGTTGTACCCAAAAAATTAAATAAATAAATAAATAATAACTTGCAGGTTAACAATCAAATACCCGCAGTTGCCCTTCAGAAGGCAAATGCTGCAAGCAGTGGGAAACAGCACCATATTGACTAAATTGTGTACCATTCTTATTGGCAGATGCAAAGAGTTTGGCAACTGCAGAATCTGGAACATCACTTTCCTTTAAAAATAAAACAATAAAAAATACAAGATTAGTGAAAGCAACACCTCAGTCAACAAACTAAGGAGGCATCTTCAAGAAAAAAGAACACACACCGTATAGTAGGACAGTAGGAAGAGTGATATTTACCCAGGCAACTTGACATCATATCAGAAATATCCAGAAACTCAAGACATTTTCCCTCAGATAATTTTAAATTTGTTCAGATTGATAGAGCAGAAACATTTATCTTATTCACACAGTCTCGACGCTCAAGTATGTTTTTAAGTCTTTTAGACACGCTAATACATGTCAATCAAAGTTTTTTCCATAATTTGAGCAAGACTTGTGCTTCTTTAGTGCATCAGAACTCAAGAATGTGTGTCGCACAGGAGGTGCGTAATAATATAGATGGATCAATTGAAAAATAATTAAGTGAATCCAATGTGACGATAATTGTAGTCAGTAACCTCAAGTAGTTGCAACTGCATTTACAGGGCAAATATGTAATGTACCTTCAATGCTGCATCACTACCGAAAGGAGATCTAAGTTTTCCATAATACTGACAGGCTATCTTAAGCAATGACAGGAGCAACCTCAAAACTTCGCCCTTCCTGTAATCCATATCAGGAGACCCAGAGTTCATTATCCTCTCATCAATCCATCTGTTCAACTCCTTAACACCAAGACTTCCACCGGTAAGAGGACCAGGGAAGGATTGTCTACAGAGAACCTGCAAATAACTATCACCGCCCATTCCAATGCTTGAAGCATCAACTTTCCCATTGACAACTTCTGCTAAGTTGAGAACAGATATTGAACTTCCTAAAGGATTCTTCACAAAAAATACAAAAACATTTTCAGCTAAAGTAATACTACTAAGAAAACTAGAACAATGTAAATGTCAAACTAACCTGACTTCCAAATGTTGAACTCTCTATAGAGCTATTATCTTTCATCACGATGAGCTTTCCACCAAAACCAAAAGTGACCAAAGCATGTGAAGGGCGGCCTGCAGATGATCTTCCAGCAGCAGGAGCAGACGAGAATTGATGGGCACCCTGCAATTGTTGCTGTGAAAAGGTAAGAGAACTCTGATTGCTATAGTAGTCATTAGGGGCATGTTTGTGCTCATTTTGATTGATTCTCGGCTGATTAAACTGCTGGCTAAAGTTCCCACCAGGAACAAAACCTTGTGACACAGCACTCGTAGAGAAGTCATTCTGATTTTGACTTGCATTCCCAAAATATGAACTTGCTCTCTCACCCTCAACAGTTTTTTGTCGGCTACCGAGACTGCTCGCGATGAAGTCCTGCCCATGCTGAGTGTCCAATTGTTGATTCCTATTATATTGTGAAGTAGAGTCACTCTTGGCAACAGTTTCAGGCTGCCACGTAGCTGATTTCTGTTGATTGTAATTACTGAAGGACCCAGCCCAGTTCTGATCTTGGCCTTGGCTGTTAAAACCTTGAGATTCATAGTTACTAACTTGGTCATATCCACTGTATGTCTCCTGATTATTGTTATGAGATCCATTCTGATTCACCTGGTCTTGTGCTTGCACGGACTGAACAGATGAAGCATACGAGTCCAAACTACGCCAATCCTGGGCAATAGTATCATAGTACCAACCAGGGTATTCAGGATAAAACACCATATGCTGTGGATACCCAGTGTTTGCTTGTGAAGCTTGATTCCAATCAGATACAGCCTCAGTAGCATCATTACTCACTTGTGAAATTTGATTCCAATTTTCTGTGCCTTTCGTAATATCACTCACCTGTGATACCTGATTCCAGTTGGTAAAAGTCTCCACTGTAGCAGTCTCAGCTACAGTCTCAGTGATCGACTGAGCAGATTGCTGCAAATAAGAGACCTCTGCCTTACCGCGAGATTGCCCCCAATCAGAAGGCAAATTAGTGTCAACATTTGCTTGCACACTCGCACCTGCATTGTAACCATCCACCTGATACCACTGACCAGTATTTTGATCATACTTCCATCCCGGATATAGATTCTCCCAATACTGACTGCTATTCATATCCTGCCCAGCTGTACTCTGATCTGCAGTTGACTGATCTGAAGCTGTAACATAATTATATCCTTCTTGATTTTGCAAATAGTTAGTTGAATTCTCCACATGTGCAGATCCACGTACTTCGTTCCCAGAAGCAACCTTTGACTCAAATTGTGAATTATTCCCCACATTTCCAAATGCATCACCAGCAATATCCCCTCCCATATCAGTGAAAAAATCTGAATAGGATCCAAACCCTTGACCATTATTCTGAGCCAAATCAGTATGAAATGCACTCCAATCCACCTCTTTAACTCCCGAACCCCCAGATTCACCATCACTCTTACTCTTGACCGCCGTATTGGACAATACCTCAGCCTCACCCTTTCCATTCTCTGATTTGTGTATCAAACTATCAAACTCAAATGACTTTGTCGACTCTAATGTACTTATACTCTCTTCCACATTCCCCACTACCATTTTCTCAACTTTCTCAGACTTGCTGCTTAAACCATCATCCCGAGTACTAATGCTATTATCATTTCGGTCATTAGCATCAGTGAACTCACAATCATTATCAAGCTGAGTGATACTCAAATTCGTAAAGGCGTTAGCCTCATCGGATTCGTTCCTGTCGGCAGAATAGGGGCCTACCACTACTGATGATGTGTTGAAGTCCACATCGTCTTCGTCATTTACCAATTTGTCGAAGAACTCCTCATCAGTGTTATCCTCCACCTCGAATGGAGCAGGATTCGAAGCCATCTACTCGAACCCTAAACCTACTCCGCAAAATCCCAAAACTTCCACCCAAAAAAGAAATCAAAGCCCTATATTATTCGAGTTCACAACGCTCAGATCCAACAAAAGAAAATCCACCGAATTCCACAACAAAAAAACTCAAAAAAATCCAAATCAATCAAGATCAGGGGTTTTCAGATCACCCAAATTCCACAATCATCAAATGAACAAGACACACCCAAAATTCCCAATTTTTGGTTTAATTCAAACGAAACCCATCTCACGAACAACACGAAAGTCATTGAGTAACTTCTCAACCAACAGATCAAATTGAATATTCCCAAATTAAACCAAAAACACACATAAAAATAAACCTTTCTTCATGTATTATTCTAGAGAGAGAAAACAAGGAGAGAGTGTGCGTGTGTGAAAGAGAAGACAAGCCCTTGATTTCGCACCCGGAGGTCTCAACAACCCACAAAAATTCTTGGTTTCTTACAATTGTGTGTGTGTGTGTGTGTGTGTGTGTGTGTTCGTGCTATTGGGATTTATTCTGCGAGTTAATTAATCAAGGGTGGAAAATTGGACAGGTAATTTTGAGAGTGAAAATCGATCGGTGTTTGAAGATGGAGAGAGAGTGTGAGATTTGGCATGTAGGGTTAATTTAGTACAAGTCGGCTTATATTATAGGTGACTCATGCGGCGAACGTGGCGCATAATTGGGTGGGAAGCGGTGTACAATGAATTCATGTGCAACCAATTTATGTGGGTGGGTATGTATGTATGTATGTATAATTGTGTTTAAATGCTCATTAATTTTTCTTGGGCTTATTATTTTTTACTCGTTCCTTTATAACAAAATCCTTTCAATACATCGTTCGTTACGAATCCATTACCTTTTCTTGACGGAAAAATGCAATAGACAAACAAAAATATTAGTTAGCATTCATATGACGTTGAATTCTCGATTCTTGCACCACAACAAAACCGTAGGAGCCAAAACACATTTTTGCACTTGTAGGGACACAAACATCTTCTTCCACCACCGCCATCTCTGCCCAAAATAGAAAAAAAAAATCCCCTTCTTCCAACTAAACATATTGAATAGCAACCCATTTAAAGAGACTGAACATCAATTAGTAGTATTCAAGATCGGCCATGAGATTGGGGAAATTGTTGGAAGGGACGGTGGAAGGAGTGGGGAAGAATGTAGTAGGTGGTTTCACTGAATGGTGGGATTTTAAATTATATTCATATCCATTTCGAGGATGGATATGAGAGGCGATGGTAGCCTGACATAATGTGACGGTGATATTAGTGATTTGATACATGATGTGGCGTTATGGATCTTTGTTGAGTAATGCTATTCATTTAGATTGTTAATGATCAGTAATCTTGATTTCAATTACATGATTGAAATCCTAAATAAAAAGATCTTTACATTTGAGAAATTCAATCACTTAGTACCATTTAATTGACATTTAAATTGCAGACTATCAACAATCTAGATGAATAATACTATTTGTCTTTGTTGAGGGATGGAGTTAGGGTGGTGGAAGGACTTAACACCATTCAAAGTCGTGCGTTCCTACAAGTATAAAATTGTGTTTTTTGCTCTTGCCTTTTTTTTTGTTTGGTGGTGGAAGGATTTAATGCCATTTGAGTGCGAGCTGGGGTTTCAGTATGCCAAGTGGACTTTTCAAGGCAACGAAAGGAAACATATTCTTAATGAATGGTGGGTGTGAAAAAATTTCATAGAAGTAAGAAGATATATTTTTTAGTTCAGTGAGTACGTAGTAACCAGAAGAAAGTTTAGTGAGCATCTAGGGAATTGTTATGTTGGTCGATAATTTATTGTTCAATTCTTGAATATTTTAACAAGTTGGTTCTTAACATGTCATTCTAATTTCAAAGTTGGTCTCGATGATGAATACCGTCTAAATTTCTCTTAAATCATCATATGATTCTCACATATTCAACTTTATGAAACTTTACAACTTGGGTTGGTGTCAAAAAATTAAATCAAAACATGTTGGTGTGCCTCGTGTTTGAGCATCAAATGAAAATTTACTCCCTACCATCCCTTGCCCATGTTAAAAAGGGCTGGGACTTTTGGAAATTTACAATCACAACAAAACATGAATAGTTACTAAAAGCTTCCCTAAGCCATAAACATTCAGAATTATACCTCGTTTCAATTTTAAAAGACATGTGCAACTAGGGCGAACTTTAAATGGTGTTTCAGATTAGGTTATTTCATTTTCAGATTATATTTATATAATAAAATGAAGCTTTGTGTAATGATAATGTGAAAAATAAAGATTATAGTTGAAAATAATACATATTTTCGTTAAGCACTATAGATTTATAGCTATGCATTGGCATGTGTTGGTTAAGCTGTACACATGATGGAAAAGTTTGTCTTAAGGCCATTACGAAGGTCGAGATCTGCATGTAGAGCCGACGCAACCTTTAGACAAGTTAAGTTGTTGTCTAACATCACAATTTTTAATACGACCCAAATTTTAAAAAATATCATTCCAAATAATTTTACCAAGGGAATCTTCGAGTCAGATTTTTTTTCGTCAATAATCATTAAAAACATTGTTTATGTAAAATAAATTTACGGATATAAATTACATCTTTAAAATATGTATGTTGAACTTAATTGTAAATAACTCATAAAAATTAAGAAAATATATAGATTTTGTTGTTGATAATGCATTTTCTCTATCGATCGAAAACTGTGAATGATTGTTAACATCATCTACAATACTCTCATCAATAATTGTTGATGGAAGTACGTTGTGATCAATGACAAGTTGGTTTCAGTAATTACGTCATGATCATCGACATATTCTGTCCGAATCTCCAACGATAATATCTTCGATCATTACTGGCGGAATTTCTATCACTCGCCATTTGCTTCATTAATTTTATTAATATTCATAAGACCCCCTCATCAAATTTGCCTAAGACCTCTAATTTAACCGTTTGTCGACCAGTTGAACTCCATACACATTAGATTTCAATAAGCATTGTTAGGAGGTTTAGTGGTTATCTAGGGACGGATGGACCCGGCCCAGCCCTCATCCATTGATTTTTTTTTTTTTTTTTTTTTTTTTTATTGTTAGAAAAAAAAAATATATAAAAAAATAATATGTTAGAAGGGAAGGTATTTTTTTTACGTATTAGTTCGGCATGTAATCCAGTCCTGGATCCGACCACGTGATTACCCTAGAAATGTTGACAATTAGTATGGCATGTCTACAACCTTTTGGCTGATATATAGTGACATGAATGGACATTGAACTCATGACATGCCTATCTAGCCATTCAATGTGGATTGTCAGTACATAGTAGAATACTAGAGGCCTGAATTTTATGATGATGTTCTCATGCACTCACCACCACATATGTTCATATTTTTGTGTCTACATTGTAGATTACAATCCAAGCTAATTGGATTGGATTCGTGAGAGATTAGAATATATTGTCGATTATTTCATAATGTTTTAGTTTTAAAATATCTCAATCTAATGAAAGGCGGAGAAAGACGGTCACTTAGTTTACGTCTTTGAGAGGGTCATAACAATAAAGAGATCTAAAATTCCATGACACTCGAATTCCCAGACACAGAAGTTAGGGTAGAATAATTTGGTAAAGGGTTCACTCATATATTTATAAATTTATCGGTTTTGCAAGGTACTTAGTAATATGTTTAATATAGTGTTTTAGGGTGTTATGTATCGTGTGCTCAGTCTATACCGTTGCACACGGTCCACAATTGCTAGCTTGATACAATTTCAGAAATTATAGGTAGACTTTTCATTGTATATGGGAGCCATGTATTTAAAAATGTGGAGTTAGTGACTTTAGACAGTTGTTGGAGCAAAATACAGTAAACTATATGCTAACGAGACTTCGAGAAACAATCGAATTTTTATTTGATTATGCACGTTTTAGTGGCTACGTGCTTGTTCTTTGACAATTAATTGAATGATTAATGAAAGCAATAATATTACAACGTATTATAGGGGTATCACATATATATTATAAAAAAAGAGAAATTAATTTTAACCGAAAGCTTAATGACCTTGTTTACGTTTATTATAATTTGAGATTGCAATAACATTTTTATTTAATTCATATCCATTAAACGTTTTTTGCCCCTAATTTGTGTTCTTCATTTATAAATTTACCTTAATTATTTAAAATATAAGGAGTTACTTTAAGGGCCAAAATTGTGATCCTATAGGCTTATAAAAATGGAAAGAATTGACAGATGAAATGATAGCAGAAGATGATTGGATGATAAAGCAAACCATGTTTTAAATAATTTAATGATAGAATGTCATGTGACATTATGTCAACTTTTTTCTGGTACTATAGCATGATTCTAGAAGAGTTATGTACGGTATGGGCTAATTGGATACTATAGGAGATCTTACCAAATTTTATGGATAAGTTGGAAGCTCTTGGTCTCAAGAGTAAGAAATCAAAATGAGTATAAATATTTGCACGCAATTTGAAATTTGTTGAATAATTATATTTTAATGATATAAAGATCAATAGTGAACATAAAGATAATAGCAATGAAAACGAATGGTGATGCACGCAAGAGTAATTCCCCAAGCACAGGGGAATTACTCAAAGGGGCTTTGTCCCTTTGTTAACGTATAGGACACTTTTGTCCTATATGTGTAGCATATCTTTGCATACAATGCAAATAAAATTCTTGCATGAATGCCTTATTACAGAGCATATTGATGGAAAAGAAATTGCACATGTAGAATGGATCACAGAATGTAATGTTTTCCTACAAATCATTCATGCCAAAGTTGATTGTTGTTTCTTTATAGTGATAATACGTAGTTTACTAAGTTCGACCTTACGTGCGGAATTATTCTATTAAAAGCAACAAGTCACTTTTTAACAGTTTCTAGATGATTAAGCATACAATTCAATTATCATATGTTTGAATACCACTTTTGTAATATGGAAAGTAATAAAGAATGAACATCAAAATGATGACCAAAAAACCCAACTGGGAAAAAACTCTGAGACCAAGCCAGTTACCATTACTATAGATAATATGGATTACATTCTATTTCCAGCCTAACAAATTCCACTAGTTCTCGTTGTTGTAATTCCTATAATCTCCAAGATTTGTTGTTCCTCTAGACTCATGATCTACTACGCTAGATACTATCTATCCAACCGCTAGATCTCCCAATATCCTGTAGCTTCCAAGATCTATTGTAAATTCTAGACTCCCGATCTTTTTCAACTGTCTCTTCCAAGTAGATATCCAGGAATCACCTATTCATGTTCTTCTTCCTGCGCTTGTAGTCCAACCTCTCTCAACCTCCAGAAACTTCTAAAGTCCAACTGAGAAAGTATCTTCGTCAAAGTGATAAGGAAGTCAGGTGTTTTGGATTCACGAACTTTGATGTTTTCCCAAAACTTGGTTGTCGGATCTCAAAAATAATATGGATGAATCACAAAATAATTATGCTCTTAGATCTCTCAAAATATGATATGAATGTGTTAAACAATGAAAGCACAATGAAGCAACCACATGGAATTTCATCCCAAACACCTGTATTTATAGTTGGAGACGCTTAGGTGTTATAAGCCGTGTAAATCTCTTCAAAATCGCGAATTAGGTCTGGCTGCATAAATATGCCGCTCAAGCGAGAGAGTCGTCGTTCAAATGAAAGCGAAGCGATAGGCGAGCGATAACGTCTCTGTTTCTGTCGCTCGAGCATAAGTCAGGAGTTTCGACGCCGTGTTTTCCTTGTTTTCAACCTCTAACGCTAACTTAACTCATGTATACAAAATTGCATACAAGTGCTTGCATTTTTACAAGTGTTTAATTTAAGATCATTTTGTTCACAAACATGCCAATTACAACATTGGATCTAGCAATCTCCCCCTTTGGTATTTTGTGACAAAACAATACAAATAAAGTCAAAGAAATAAAATAAACTCCCCAAACTATACTACCAAAGTTATTCAAGTTCTTCTACTTCTTGTATTTCTTGATAAATCTGTTTCCTGAAATCAAAAACTCAATACCCAGTGTAAAAGCACGTGATACAGAAAATCAAAAACTCATGAACACAAATAAACATACTAGTTTGAGACATGACATTAATGTCAATCAAAACACAAACCGCAACATTAACATCTCAAAATATCAAAACTCAAACAGCATATGCATTATGATATAGATCACAAAATATCAAAACTCAAACAATTATGCATATGATATGCAATGCAAATGCAATACACATTCTCCCCTTACTGCAAGTTTTCAATATTTTTGTGCAGTATGCAAAATGTATCTATGTCTCTCCCCAACAACCCATCAGACATAAAATACAGGTGTAAATCAAATTTCAATTTCATTAAATGCTCCCCCTATGTATATTCTCTCTCTTCTTTTTTATCATAAATGACTAAGGGTGCAATTTTAAATTCAATCTTAAACATGAATATATAACAGTCCAAAAAGTAGTTGATAACATACACAATCATAATTAATAAGTAGTAAACCTCCACACATACTTAATTTAAGTCAGAATGGAGTAAATTGTACAAGTGATCCATGTGTGTAAAGTTTCACCAATCATTTATAAGTAGGACTCCAAATCTTAATTTTGTGATAAATGACATGCTAAACATCACTGTGAATAAGTGTATTCATCTATTTATGAAAGTCAAACAATTTAAAGCACATTAAGACTTGTAAATAGAAGCTCATTTTGTATTTGATATTTTTTTTCTCCCCTTGACTTTGAGCATATTTTATTTTCATATCTTTCAATATTGTAGGCTCATTATTATTTTTCACATCTTAAGTGCAAGCCCTTCTTCATTAAGCGGCTAAAATGACCCACGTAGTGAGCTTTAGGCCGATTAACCCAAGTTAGTTGATCATAGGTACCAGGTTATGAGAAAACCCGTATGTTTAATTACTCGAAATAGACTCCAAAGAAGAATATAAGATATTGAGCATTTTACTATCGAGAATAAAATTGAGCTTAAGACTAATAAATATGATCAATTCATGTTTAAAATTACTTTACTAACATGTGACTGCCATCTCATAGAGTCTCACTAACAATTTCTTAGTGTGTGCGGTGCAGATGATACATGAAGACACATATTCTAAGTACTACATAATAATCTAAGCAAGTAATAGAAACTATGCTATAACTTATCAATTATGTCCATACATGATCACAACATGCAAATTTAAGAAAGTAATATATTACACTGTAATAAAGTTATCACTCCCATTTTTTGTTTTTCAATTTTTATATATTAAAATATGAATGTACCAAGCACAAAAAATGTCAAACACTGAATAAATAAATAAAACAAAATGTATGAATTTTCTACATAGAAAACAAATAAATATAGAGCATACATAAATCAATATCTCATAATAATAAAACAGGAGCACGCACCAAACATACATAATCAGTTAGGTATGCAAATGCTCTTACCTTTGATAGCACCGTAATCTATTTCATAATTTCTCATATCACTTTTCTTCACCCAAACTTACCTAGTGATATAAATATTTTCGGTCATCTGAGTCATTAACATGGCAAATTTACTTACCTGATTACTGAGGAAATTAATCTGACCAACATAATCATGATTCTTATTTCTATTTAAGTTTTCATTTCTATTTATGTTCAGGAAATGATGGCACCTAGGTTTTATATGTCTTAACTCATCGCAGTGAAAACATGTAGGGATAAACCTAGAACCAAAGGTATGTGGACGCTGATGTCTATTCCTAGGTCGACCGGTCATACGCTGTCTAGTAGGCTTCTGTCTAACAAATCTCTTATCCTTAAGATCGGGGGCATATGTTTAGGCTGATCAGAGCAGGGACAAACGTGGTCTTAGAAGTACTAACAATGTTTTCCTTAAAACATAAACGTCCTTTATTTCCAGCCGGCTTGCCCATTCCTAAAATGTTATCTAACTTTTCAAAATCATTAGAGAAGGCAAGCAATTAAAACTTAGAATATTCTAGATCGCTCAGAAGGTTCTTAACCTAGATTTCTAAGGTCTCTTTCTCAGTGGTCAACTCGCCGACTCTCCTAGATGACTTTTCAAACTCATTGGTGAGGTTCTTAACCTGAGTCTCTAAAGTTTCATTCATGAATTTTACTTTACTCAGAATCGAGGTAGACTCCTTAATGTGCGCTACTAACTTCTCATTTTCCAATTCAAATTCCTTATTCTTTGCACTCAACGCTTTGTTTTTAGTAAAAATCTTAAGACTCTCCTCATACATCTTATCATAAGCCTCTTGGATATCTTCCTCACTCACAAACTCTTCATTAGAATCTTCATCATTATCTAACTCCACTTCTCTTTCACTTCCATGGTCAGATGAATTCTTAATTTTCGTAGTAAAAGCAATACATTTTCCACTTTCTTCACGAGTAGATTCCTCACTCTGATTGTCAGTATTAGACTCATTATCAGTTGAGAGTAGCATTCACAGCCTTATCTGAATACTTCCTAATGCTAGAGCACTCACTCTTAACGTGGCCAAAATTTCGACAATTATGGCACACACAGATTTAGATTTTCTCCTAGATTCACTTAGGTCACATTTGTGTCTCTCTTGAGTGTTATTTTTCTTCCTAAACATTTTTCAAAATTTTTTAACTAGGTAAGCTAACTCCTCAACATCCGATGAATCAAAATCAAAAGATTCAGTCCGGATGTTTCTCACAAATTTCATGGCCAGAGATTTATCTTTAACAAGTTTATCTAAGGTCAGCTCATACGTCTGGAATGATCCAACTAACTCATCTACCTTAATGAAATCTATGTTCTTATTTTCTTCAATTGCCGTGATTTTAGGTCTGAAAGGCTCGGATAAGAATCTAAGAATTTTATGCACTATATTAAACCCGGGGATTTTCTCTCCTAGGTTAAAGTTAGAGTTCACTATGTCGTTTAGGCTCGCGTAGAAGGGATCAAACGTCTCATCTTCTTTCATTCTAATCTCTTCAAACCTAGTGGTCAACATTTACAATTTCGAGTTCTTAACAACCTGAGTTTCCTCATGTGTGGTCTGTAGAATATCTCAAACTTTAACAACCTCACACATAGATACTCTCTTAAATTCTTCAGGGGATGCTACCATAAATAAGGCATGTAAGACTTTACTGTTCTAGTTACATTTATCTAAATTCGTCCTAGCCCAATTAGTAATAGGAGTGAGGGTCATTACATTTTCTATAGTTGTACTAGGGGCACTTCAACCATTCACCACACTCAACCAAATCCGTTCATCCATAGATTTTAAGAACACTCTCATCATAACTTTCCAATAGGCATAGTTATTGTCATCAAAGTTTGACGGGACGGACAATAAACTACTCATCTAGATAAATTAATATCAGGAATCAAACTTAATCTCTGATTCCAATTGAAAATACGCAGTTTACTAAGTTCGACCTTACATGCGTAATTATTCTATTAAAAGCAACAAGTCACTTTTTAACGATTTTTAAATGATTAAACATACAATTCAATTATCCTATATTTAAATACCACAGTTTGTAATATGAAAAGAATAAATAATGAACACCAAAATGATGACGGAGGAACCTAACTAGGTAAAGACTCCGGGACCAAGCCAGTTACCTCCACTATAGACAATATGGATTACAGTCCGTTTCCAACATAGCAAATTTCACTAGTTCTCGCCGTTATAATTTCTGTAATCTCCAAAATTTGTTGTTCCTCCATACTTACAATTTACTACCGTAGATACTATCTAATCAACCCTGCTAGATCTCTCGATCTACCTCCTGTAGCTTTCAAGATCCGCTGTAAATTCCAGACCCGATCTTCTTCAATTGTATCTTCCAAATGGATATCCAGGAGTCATCTATTCGTGTTTTTCTTCCTGCGCTTGTAGTCCAACATCTCTCAACCTCCAAAAACTTCTAAAGTCCGACTGAAACAGTACTTTCCTCAAAGTATTAAGAAAGTTATGTATTTTGGATTCACGAACTTTGATATTGTTTCAAAACTTGGTTGTCGGATCTCAAGAATTATATGGATGAATCACCAAATAATTATGGTCTTGGATCTCTCAAAATATGATGTGGATGTGTTAAACAATGAAAGCAAAATGAAGCAACCACATGGAATTCATCTCAGACATCTGTATTTATAGTTGGGGACACTTGAGTGTTATTGGCCGCGTAAATCTCTTCAAAATCATGAATTAGGTCTGGCTGCATAAATATATCACTCGAGCAACATTTATGCGCTTGAGCGAAGGAGCTGTCGCTCGAGCAACAATGAGGCGATAGGTGGGCGATAACGTCTATGTTTCTGCCGCTCAAGCGTGAGTCAGGCGAGCAGCTAGCAAAATTTCGACACCGCGTTTTCCTTGTTTTCAACCTCTAACACTAACTTAACTCATCTATACAAAATTGCATCCAAATTCATGACTTTTTACAAGTGTTCAATTAAGATCATTTTGTTCACAAACATGACAATTACAACATTGGACCTAACATATAGTTCGAACTATCTATGAGGTATTGGATATTAAAATTTGGATATTTATAGACAAAGAATAAGAAAACATCTACTTGTCTTTCCTCTCTATCCATTGATTGAAAAAGGCAAAAAGAAAAAGAGAATCTCGTTCATTTTTTTCTGGTGAATTAGAATGAGATTCTAATTCTTATTTCTATAAAGTTCAATAAAAATTTAACAGACCGTATGATATAATTATTATTCTTAGTGTATGACGTTTGTTTTTGTTTTTAAGGGTTACGGTTAAAAAAAGATCAATTCCATAATATGAACCTACTGACCACTTTGTATTATCTTAGATTTATTCAAGATATAACAAAACAAAGTAATGACTTTTGAGTTTTAAGTATTAAGACAAGTTCTAATTAATGAAAAAATGTAGTCAAGTATACCTGATGTATAATATTTTTATTTTTTTCCTTATGTGGTTTGTGGTTACAAGTATACGAAGTAACTTAGTAGCATATTGACAACATTCCAGTATTCAAACTTTATATGCTTAGAAACAATTTTATTCAATCATCGAGAACAAACAATTTATATTTTAAAGAAAATTAAGCCAAACGACTGAATAAAATTGTGAAAGTGACGGTTAATTTAAATAATTTAAATTAAAAGTTTGTGAGTGCAATTTTATCACCAAATATATTTTAAAGAACGTCATTGTATGACTTTTTTGAATAAATATTTCCATCGTATCCCAAAAGTCAAAATGTCAAATGCAATCAATCTTGGTGGCTGTAATTAAGAAGTTAGTCTACATTTGATGTTTGATTTGACTAAACATGAAAGAATTATTTCTAAAGAATTGTTTTCTTTTATTAATAATACTGGATTTTTTTTTCCAATTTATGTATAGTTTATTATATTATAGCCTTACGAGTGAGGGGTTCTCGCCTTCATTCTCTTACTCATTATCTCCATTTTTTCTTTCTTTGAGAATTTTACTTTTATTAATTCAAAAAGTGATTATAAATCGTTACGATAATTGATGCAATGAAATTAATGTGAACAAATAAAAAGTTGAGAAATTTGAAATTTTTTAAATATAAAATAAATATTACATGATTCAAGATCGAATACCAAAAAGCTTGCCCAATATTGAGAAACTCTCAATTGAAATTTTAGCCTCATTTGGTGATAGAAAATTTTGATAAAAAAATTGATGAAATGTGTGGTTAAAAAATTGTAAAGATTTAATACCGATACCAATTGACAACTATGATGCATTTCATTTTTCTTCTACTTTCTTATTATGTATGTCCTTGTGCATTCTAATTTTATAAAACCAACCTTGTTTGGAGTTCATTATAAGTTACTGAAATTATAATGTCATAGATGTAATTGATAAAATAATAAGAATAATATTATTTATAATGAGTACTAACAATAATTGTCTTACGTGACAAGCATGTGACAGTTTGTTATTTGACACATTATTGTAATAATTTTTTATTGCCTCATGCATCAAATGACAAACTGTTACATGTATGCCGCGTAAGGTGATTGTCGATATTCTTCACTATAAATAACATTACTCAATTAATAATTATCTGATATACCCCCATCAATAATCTTCATGCGGTGAACTTCTCTAGCTCCTAATTCATTGAAAAATTATGTAGCATTATTATAAGTAACAATCATGCAACATGTATATCATCATTTACATTATTTTTTACATTTTACCACGTGATAATATATCATTGGACATTTTAAATTTTTAACAATTTTTCATTCAATCAACACTTGCCAACACATATCATGTCAACCATAATGTCAAAAAAGAATGTACGAGTGAAATATTCCTAGAAGTAAACATTCACAAATTATAGGTCCATCGCATTCACCATCCAAGGCCAGGTTGTTTTACAAATGCATTTTCTTCATAATTATTTGGTTAGCAACTTGTCAAGAAAATCCCCCCTAATTTTGCCTTCTCAAGATGTGCCATGGCCATCTCTATACTATTATGGCTAAGAACCAGAGCACCCTTTGGAACATCTGAAACTTCAACATCTTCCTCATCATAAATAGAGGCACAATCCTTGCTCAAATTTAAGATTTCTTCAACTTCATCGATATTAAAAACTGACTCATTTGGCATACATATGTTTTGACCAAGATCTTTGGGAATGATTTCGTACTATAATTCAATGAAGGAAATTTAGAAGACCTTGACGGTAGAGCCTATATGGCTTTCAAGTCATTGTGGCAAAAAGTTGTCCATATATTGAATCTACGTCTTTAGTTGTTGATGCAATTGTTTTATCTCTAATATCTGTGTCAACAAGAACTCTCTTCGCTCAAGTTGAGTATCCTCTTCTAACACAATCTATGTCACTAGGAATTTCACAAACACCAAATTGCCTCTATAAAAAATGTGACGACTCTGATACCAAACTGATGGAACGGAACTAGCGTGAACAAAGAACCAAGTCCAAAGATCCATTGATTCTAAATCAAATCCTGAAAAATCAATACTATTGAGAAACTCACTATAGTGTAAATCTACAATTATTATTTACTATAAATACATCTGGAATATTAATGTAAATCAGCAATTTTAATGAATCCAGTTTTAGAGATTGTGCTTATTATTGATTCTACAAAATCTGCTAAAAATGATTATTATGAAGATATCTGTTTAAACTGCCAATTAGTTATTTATTCCGGTATTTAAGTAGCGAAAAAAAATCGCCAATAAATGCACGCTTCACTGTTAAATACTTGTTACCAAATATTCAACTGACTCTAATGAGTTTTTACTCTTGAAAAAAAGTGGAATAAAAAAATAACACTTCCTAAAATGCATTGATTCCACACTTAACTATAGTGGCTTTTTATTTAAACAATTCAAATTATTTTTCTTTTCCCTTATTATGTTTTTCTTTCCTTCCCAATGAGGCAGTTTTCCCTTCTTAAGAAATTTAAGGATGGTTCTCTTTGTATTTCAATTTTTAATTTCAAGTTTTGATTTCATTTTCAGTTTTGTATTTTGCATGTCTATTTTGAAATTGTAAAATACGTTTTTTATGTCATTCTGGAAAACTGTTTCTCAAAACAGAAAAATAAAAAACACATTTACTTTGAAAATGTTGAGAATATTTTTTTATAATATTTTATTCAAAAAATTCGATTATTCAATAAATTTTAATACTTTAATGTTAATATAATATTAAATAACATATAAAAGTTCCTAGGAGGTCACCGAATTTCAAAACTTTCCTAAATAGTCACTGAACGTTACCAAAATTTCCCAAGAGGTCACCGAACCTTACAAATTTGGACGCCATACATAAATAGTTAAGTCCCCTTAGGAATTTTTTGCAAAGTTGAGTGACTATTTAGGGAAGTTTTTGCAAAGTTCAATGACTATTTGGAGAAATTTTGAAATTCGGTGACCTCCTAAAATTTTTTTGCAAAGCTCAGTGATTAACTAGGGAACTTTTGAAATTTAATGACCTTGTGGGAACTTTTGAGAAAGTTTAGTGACCATCTAAAGTATTAACCCCAAGTTTTAGAGTATTTAGCCCATGTTTGTCTACCATTAATCTAAAAAATTATTAGCTACAAAAAAATTCTCCGTCACACATTTACCCAATAAAATATTCTACAAACAAACTAATAAAGCTACTTTAAATTCAACCACACATTCTTCAATACTTCAATTGATGTCTGCTACACAATTCGTCTCTTGCCACTTTACTCGATGTTGTGCTTTAAATTTGTTAGTTTTATTTCTGTGATGCATGCATTTATTTTGCGGTCATTAGTTTCAATTGATTTTTGTTGCATCATTTTCTATAATGGTTACATTTATTAATAGCGTTAATGCTAACATCCCATATCAAATTCGAAGAGCATATATGATTATGAATTTCCAAAGAGACTGCTAGAATATAACCCAAATTCCTATTTTGATTAGGTTTGATACAGGAGGCATAAACAATTTTTATTTAGAAGTCCAGGGGATGAAATTTTATCAAGAACTGAAAATTTGATTGAAAAGACTTTGGAATGGATAAAAATGTGTTTGGGGTGCTTAATGATCAACTCGAGACATTTTTGACATGCACTCTAGCTAAGAATTTGAAGGACTGAATGGTTAGCAATTTTGAAGAGAAATTAGTTATGACAAAGTAAGGTATATCCATTGCAAGCTTTTGAATTTAGAGTTAATTCTAACCGTTGCTACCGCTACTATGGAGAGTATTTTCTTCGATAAACATTGTCAATAATAGATTGCGGAATGGAATGAGCAATCGGTAGATAAATGATAGAATAATTTTATGTAGAGAAATATATTTTTTGGAAAATTGAAAATGAAGTCTTATATAATAATATTTCAGTATAAAAACTCGCAATAATCAAATATAATTTATAAATTATATCATTTTAATATTGTCGTAATATTATTTTATGTTCTTATATTCATTAAATCCATGACAAAAATTCAAAATTCGATGTTGATTAAATTGTACCCTCATCTAATTATACAGCTAAAAAATCAGTCTAATATTCACATCACCTAATGATTAATAACAATCGATCAATAGCTTATTAGTGAAAGTGCTTTATGAAAAAGCAATAAAAGAGCTTATCAGTGAAAGTGCTATATGAAGAAAAAAAAATTATCTAATTATACAGCTAGACAGTTGTCTAATTCACATCACCTAATGATTAATAATCAATCAATTAATAGCTTATTAGTGAAAGTAATTTTTTGATGGATCAAAAAATTTCAGAAACGTAAAACCAAAACGAATGGAAAGATTGCAGAAATATTTGACCAGCAAAATGGGGATTTTGATGATCATGATCGACCTCGGGGTGATCAGGCGCCCGTTCAGGCAGCATGCAAGGAAAAGCTTAAAGGGGAGCTCAACGAGCAACCAACCATACCAATCAAGAAGGTTAAAAAGAGGGGGATTCCCTTCTATCTTCAAGAAGGCTCATGTTTTGATTTATTTTTAATCTCTTGTTTTAGGTCTTTGAAATGTTTGTCTGCAAGCTCGGATATGCCCAAAATAGTGGTATTCAAGTTTTGATCTAAAACCCCAAGCTTTGTCCACCCAGTTCAAATAATTATGGTTCCAAGTGATTGTCGAGAAAGCCAATGTAGACACCATAGACATCTCTAAGCAGGGATAGATTATAGTCATAGACACAAGTAGTGAGAAGTCGCGTACTTAGCTGAGATACCTCAGCTGCTGATTGTGCCCAAACGCAACATTGGTAGAGCACGGCCTTTATCAATGCCAATGACTGAGTGCACCTCTGGAATAATGTGACTTGTTCCATCTATTAGGTCTAGTATAAATTAAACTATTGTAAAATGCCTAATCAAGTACCATGACAACTCGATGATGCACCGTAAAGACATCTGCTCCACATAACCAATTAAACAATTTAAAATTTTGTAAAAATACAAAACTACCGTCATACTAAACCAGATTCCATTTCAAAGATTCACAACAGAGGCTGGTTAAAAATAAGTCCATAAGCTTTGGAATGATGGTCTAGACTGAGTCATTTACAAAGATAAACAAGATTTTCAAAGTCATCTAATTTTCAGATAACCTGGGATCAACCGTGCTGCTTTTGAAACTCCAAGTAGTTTCTACAATTGTTGTTATCTGCTGGAATGGATTCCTGAAACCTGGCACCACCCATTCTTACAAAGGTAATTGCTATCAAGTGGTAATACCAGTGAAAACTAAAGGGCTATTCACTCTTTGGGTGGGCACTTCGTATTTCAGACCAAAAGAAAGAATAGCGGGTGAATGTACTATGCACAGTCTTCTACCTTAAAACTGACAGACCCAGCTCTAATGAAAAATATCAGAAACCAACCCTCTTTCATGAAGATCAAAACTAGAATGCTATTTCCACATAATAACTAAAGAAAAATGAAATGCTATGATCGTCAAAACATAAATTTAAGCTTGAACAGACACCCAGTTCAAATAATTATGGTTCCGAGTGATTGTCAAGAAAGCCAATGTAGAAACCGTAGACATCCCTAAGTAGGGATAGATTATAGTCATAGACACATGACAAGTAGTGAGAAGTTGCATACTAAGGCTGAGATACCTCAGCTGCAGATTGTGCCTAAACGCAGCATTGGTAGTGCACGGCCTTGACCAACGCCAATGACTGAGTGCACCTCTGGAATAACGTGACATCTGGAATAACGTGACATGTTCCATAAATTTGGTCTAGTATAAATTAAACTATAGTAAAATGACTATTCAACTACCGAGACATCCCCATGAAACCAATAAAACAATTAAAAAATTGTAAAATACAAAACTACAGTCATACTAAACCAGAATCCACTTCTAAGATCCACAACAGAGGCTGGTTAAAAATAAGTCCATAAAGCGCAGCTCAGCTCAAGGGCCTCAATAAGTCAGCATAAGCATTATAAAATAGAAGCTACTAGACTCGTTCATGCTAACCTCTCTCTCTCTCTCCCAAAATCTTTCGCTAAATAAATTGAGATATAGCAGTATATGTATGGTGAGGTACTATTGAAACACCTTCTGCACAATGAAAGGTGCTATCAGCGAACTCCCATGTTTAATTTAGGCCTCCCATGAATCAAATAAACACAGAAGAGTTTATTTGGGATTATGAAGGCACGACTCCGTTTCTTATACAGATGTCTATATTACATATGTTTCCATGTGTATGCATCCAAGTAACTGTTCTTACAAGATTTAATAAACTCTCTCACGTGTGATAGTCTCTATAACATGACCCACCATGGCGAAAGGGTACTACAAAGTACACTATACCAAGTTAAACAGAATCACTGATGTAATCCTAAAACACTAACTCACACTCCCCTCAAAACGATTATCATGAGAAAATTTGTACAGAATTTATTATCTGCGGTGATGTTCTACCATTCAACTAGCACTCACTTGCCCACAAAATCAAAAGGAACTATAACTGAATAGGTATTTCATATTTGTGTGGTGAAGTCCTACTGAAACCTTGCCAGGTAACTAAACATGCTTTCAGTAGACTCCCCAAGTCAATGTAGGCCTTCTATGAAACAAATAAACACGAATAGTTTATTTGGAATTCGGAAGGCACGGATACCTGTTTTTGGGTACCAACATACACGCATTAACGTGTTAGAAAAGGCAAGTCTTGTGTAACTGTACAAATGTAGCTAAAAGCTAAGAGAAGGTATAAATAGAACCGAAAAACAGAAATTAAGAGCAAACTACACCCTCCCTCTATGCTATGCAAGTGTGCTTAAGTCTTAAGATCAGGCTATATGCATTGGTATCTACGGAAATAATCGTGGAGAATAGTTCACATCCACGACTCAAAGTATGAAATTAATTTTCAGAAACATAAAAGCAATATCTTAAAAAAACTACTTAACTGCAGCAGGATCCAACAACAACAGAGCCTTTTTTAAGTAAAATTATCTATAGCTCATTTACCATGATCACAATTTCCTAATCATCTATAACCATTTTGTAGTAGCATTTCAAAATATCTAGATTCAAATGCATCGAAAATATAAATAAAAATTAAACAAATGGAATGAAAACAAGATTAAGAGCATGCAAGCCAAGAAGAGAATCTACAGGTAATTAAAAAAAGAGTAACAATATATATTATCAGGATAGGAAATTTATATAACATCCGGATTAATATAGATATGTTGAGAGTAAGAAGCGGTGAAGAATTGACGGGTGAGGGTTTTGAAAACGACGTCGTGGCGTTTTTTCAACGGCGGATTTGAGGGTAGAGATCGACGATCTGTTTGGCTTTGGCTAAGTCCTAACAAAGAAGCCAAATTTTGACTGCTTTGGTAGCATTTAAGCTAAGCCAAACATGCACTTATTCGACTGCATTTCGAAACATAGATCCAGAAAATTGGAGAGAAGACTAGTATTTATCTGGGAGTTGGAGGGAGGGAGTGGCGGCGGTGGCCTTGAGTTAGCGATTAGGGTTTTTGCGTAATGGCGAATGAATTGTTGGGCACCCTTAAGTTTCGTAAATTAAAATATTTTCCCTTATCTTCGATTATTCATATAATGACCCTTATTGTATTTCGATTTCATGTAAATTTACTTAAATATAAAAATATAAAATTATATATCACTCCAAATTCATCCACTAATTTATTTTCATTAAATTGTTTTAGAATTTTTTTATAAAACCGTGATATTCATAAAATATATCACTCTAGTTATTACAAAACCTATCTCTAATTCATTTTTGCAAAAGATTGGAGAAATCGACCATTCATATCAATGTGTCCGTGGGATTTTGATACTTAACTTTTGACGTACTACTGATGTTTGTTTTTCGTCTTGGATGCATAATTTGAAAGCTTCATCTAAATATCACCCCGATGAACCTCTCAAGGAACCATGAGAATCGGGTGACGTACTTCTCGAGCACAGACTCATGTTTGCCGACAAACGGTGAAACACATCAAAGAACAATGCCCCATTTGAAGTTTAAAGCCTCTTTGCTGCACGTCATTTGTCTAATGGTAGGTTTATTTGTTCTGCATATTGAAATTTCCTAGAAACACATATGAGCATAACACATGAAATTAAATCTAGCCACTTAAAGATCAATTTTTACAAATTCCTTTCAAGATACCCACGTGAGGATTCTTCAAGGAAAGCCCCCATATCCAATCAATTTCATGACTAGTCTTCAAACATATATGATAACCGCCATTCAAAATCTTCTGCTTTTTTCCCACCAAAAATCCTTGAGTCCATTGTTAAGAAAGTGAAAACATATGGTGGAAGAAGTGGATGGGTTGGGGTGTCAAAAGGAGATGTGTGTGTGTATATATATACAAAAATGGTGTGGATATATAGTGTTTAAATGAATGAATTTAATAAGAGCCATATTGATATGAGATGTGAATGAGAATAAAAAAATTTTTAATTAAATATTAGAAGTTCAATAGGGATAGATATAGAGTAGAATGGTATGTATATAATATCTATGAACGTAAATAACGGCTCCCAAATAAAATTTGTTTCCCACTTAAATAATTATTAAAATTGGTATCTTAAATAATTATTAAAATTGGTATCTTGCAAAATGATTATAGTACCATTTTACTAAATCTAAGATCGTGTGAAGCACATTATATTAGCTTATTTGAGCCTTTGATAACACATAGAGAAAATTAACAAATGTTGTTTTGCATAGTAAAAAGTAACACATTGTAAATATGTAGGCAACGGACAAAGGTAAATCGTAAGGCGAGATACATACACATTATTGAATATGCAAGGTATATCGAAGCTACGATAAATGAGCAAGAAAAATGATTCAAAGTTGGTTTCCATTATAATATCTCCAGTTTGAAAATGAGCATATTGTTTTTTACTCACCATAAGTTGGTTTTACAGCTGTCTAAGAGAACATTGAATTTTTTTTCGACCGAAAATGACCAAAAAAAAGGTTATCCATTTCATTGCCTATTTCTGCGGAGCCCGTACGTAACGAGGCTTGATGATCGCATTGCTAGCTCTGCCACAGTAAATCTGGTGGTGTACATGGTGTACTGGCTGAATGGAATTGGAGGGCAAATCATGAAAGGAATTGTGACGATTAGGTGGTAGATTGTGCAATGGAATTTTGTTTCTTACTAAACCATAACATAAGGGCAAAGCCTAAAAAGTGGCAGTTCCGCTAGTACTTTTTCGATCAATAGTGCAACCCGTCCAATTGGCATCCGAAAAGTTAATGAGGTCAATGTGCGTACCTTTGGGATACCAAATGCCTAATGTTGTAGTACCACATAAATATTTAGAGATACGTTTTAAAGCACTTATATGTGATTCTTTAGGATTAGATTGAAATCTAGCACATAAGCAAACACTAAAATATGATATGGGTCTACTAGTAGTTCAGTAAAGAAGATATCTAATCATACATCGATATTTTGTTACGCCAATTGAAGTATCGTTTTCGTCCTTATCCAATTTAATTGATGTACTAATTGGAGTATTAATCGGTTTCAAGTCTTCAAAATCGAATTTCTTGAGCATGTCTATAATTTATTTTGTTTGGCTAATGAAAATGTTTTCATTAGTTTGCTTGATTTGAAGTTTAAAGAAAAATTTTAGTTCTCCTATCATGCTTTCGAATTTCTTGTTCATGCATTTTGAAAACTCTTCACAAAGAAAAATATTAGTTGCACCGAAGATGATATTATCAACGTAAATTTATACAACAATCATGTCATCCTTTTTTGTTTTGATAAAGAGTGCAGTATCCGCATTTCCCATTTGAAACCATATGAGATAAGAAATTTACTCAATCTTTCATACCAAACTCTAGGAGCTTGTTTCAAACCATATAGAGATTTTCTAAATTTAAACATTTTTTTCGAAAATTTGTGATTTTTGAAACCAAGAGGTTGTTCAACATAAACCTCTTCTTGAATGAAACTGTTTAAAAATGCACTTTTTACATCAATTTAATAGAGAGTAAAGCATTTATAACAAGCAAAAGTGAGAAGCATCTGAATAGACTCTAATCTAGCAACCTGTGCAAAAGTTTCTTCGAAATATATACCTTCTTCTTGGTTGTAACTTTGAGCCACTGATCTAACCTTGTTAGGCACAACAATACCATTTTCATTTTGTTTATTTTGAAAAATCAATTTTGTACCAATAATGGTTTGATTATTTGGTCATCAACCAAATCTTAAACATGATTTCTCTCAAATTGATTTAATTCTTTTTGCATTGCAAGAATCCAAAATTCATCAAATTCGACTTCTTTAAAATTCTTTGGTTCAATTTGAGAGAAGAAAGCACAATTATTTAGAAAGCTTTTGGTAGAATTTATTGTACTTACAGATTTGCAAGGATCGTCGATGATAAACTCATTTGGATGTGAAGGAACAAACTTCCATTTAATGGGGAGTATTGAATCATTTTGATTTTTTAAAGTTTCTTCTTCTTCTTGTTGAGGAATTTATTCTTCCAAATCTTTATCTTTAACCTCTTTAGGATTTTCCTTGTTTTGATCCTAAATATTCATTTACTCAAAGGGGGTTTTCAAACCTACATCAATACATTTCTCTTGATTAAGAGAATTAATTTCATCAAAAGTAACATGCATGAATTCTTTCACTACTAAAGTTTTTTTGTTGAAAACTATATAAGTTTTGCTAGTAGGTAAATATCCAAGGAAGATTCAAATATCGGATTTTGAATCAAATTTTCCCAAAATTTCTTTTGTATTAAATATTAAACATTTGCAACTAAAAACCTTAAAATAATTAATGTTAGGAACTCTATTTTTCCAAATCTCATATGGAGTTTTGATATTCTTTCGACTTATCAAAACTCTATTCATAATGTAGCAAGCGGTGTTAACGGCTTCGGCCCAAAAATATTTGGGTAAATTATTTCCATTTAACATGGTTCTAGTCATTTCTTGCAATGTACGGTTCTTTCATTCTACTACACTATTTTCTTGAGGATTCTAGGAGTCGAAAAGTGATGTTCACTCCATTTCTTTACATAAATCATCAAAAACAATATTATCAAATTCTCCACCATGTCACTTCTAATGGTTGTGATAGAATATCTTTTTCATTTTGAACATTTTTACAAAAGTGTTTAAATACTTTTAAAACTTCATTTTTTAAGTTCAAAAATAAAATTCAAGTGAATCTTGAGAAGTCATCAACGATAACAAATACATAGTGCTTGCCACTTAAACTTGCAATTTTAGAAGGTCCAAAAAGATCCATGTGAAGAAGTTGTAAATGTTTTGTAGTTGAAGAGAAATGTTTGGTTTTGAAAGAGTTTTTTGTTTGTTTTCCAAATTGACATACATAACAAATTTTGTTATTTTCAAATTTTAAGTTTGGTAGACATTTGACAAAATAATTTTTTGAGATTTATGAAATTACATCCATACTTACATGACATAATCTTCTATGCCATAACCAAGTATCATCTTCAAAACTTGACAAATATTTTAATTCATTTTCAAATTCAATGTTGATGACATAAACATCTTTATATCGGCTACTTATGAACAGACCTCTTTTGATATAGCATCCTTAATAAGGTATTTCGAAGAATTAAATTTGATATGATAACATTTATCACATAGTTGGCCAATACTTAGTAAGTTATGTTTGAAATTATCTACTAACAAAATATTTTCAATAGATGGAGATGAAGGATTACCAATATTTTCAATACCCATGATTTTTCTTTTTGCATTATCTCCAAATCTGACACGACCTCCCTCTTTCTTTTTAAAGCTTGACAATAATGTTTTGTCTCCAGTCATGTGTTTTGAGCAACCACTATCCAAAAATCAATTGGTATTTATCTTTGAAGGCACCTACAAGAATTGATTCAAATTTTTTTTATCTTGGTTCCCATTTAACTTTGAGCCCTTGATAGTTAATGCTAGTGGACCCTTGAACCCACTTATTTATTTGAAAATGTAATTTCTTTTTGATTGAACAAGTAAAAGTTACATGTCCAAATTTATTACAAAAACTACATGTGGTGTTAGAAATTTTGACAAACATGTTTTCAAGAGATTTTTGTTTTAGAGAAGGTTTGTATCCAATGCCACTTCTATCAAAAACTCATTTTTGTTTCACAAGCATTAACTCAAAGTATTTTTTTCCTTGGGTGAATTTGTGCACAATGTTGATTAAATCAATAACTTTTTCTTTTATGAAAACTTTATCTTTGACTAGAAGTTCATGATTATAATTTTTCTCCTCAAAATCCTTTTAAATTTCTAAAATCTTTTTGGTCTCACTTTTCAATAAAATATGTTACTTTTTTAGAGTAGAGTATTTGAGAGCAAGTTTTACAAAAGCACTAATAATTTCATCATATAAAGTAGATAATTTATCATAAGAATGAGTGTCATTTGTATTTACCGCATCCTCTATGGCCATGAAGCACATGTTTGCAACTTCATCTTGACTTTCATCTTCTTCTGCTCATTATCACTATCATTCCAAGTAACTTGTACAGCTTTTTTCTTGAAGAATTTTCTCTTGTTCGGACATTCGGTTCTTTTGTGGTCGGGTTTGTCACAATCATAGCATACAACATTCTTGTTCTTTTCCTCACCTCTGTCTTCTTTCCTTTGGAATCGATGGTTATTGTGAAAGTCTCTCCATTTCTTGACGAGGAGAACAAGATCATCAAGTTCCTCATCACTCTTGTTTGAGTTTGAGATTTTTTTCATCATTTGATGATTTCAAAACTATTTGCCTTCTAGGAGAATCCTTCTTTTCTTCCTATTTTGCTTTTCTTGACTTCTCCTTTGTTTCGGCATGATTTAGCTCATAGGTCGTCAGTGTTCCATATAACTCTTCATGTTGATATCTTTGGTGTTCTCTATCAACATTAAGTTTCAACATGATTTAGCTTATAGGTCATCATGTTGATATCTTTGGTATTCTCTATCAACATCCTTAATGAATCACAATCTTCCGAAAGATACCTAAAAATTTTGCTCAGAAGTTCACCGTTAGTAAATTTTCGATTAAAGCCTTTAAAATCATTAACAATATCAGTGAATCAAGTAATCATGCTAAAAATGGGTTCATCTTATTTCATAAAGAAGTTTTCAAAGTTTTTAAACAAGAGATTTATCTTAATTTCTTTTACTTTATTTGTACCAATGTGTGTTATTTCTAATGCATGCCAAATCTCATATGCGGAATCACGTGTGCTAATACAATTAAATTCATTTATATTTAAAGTACAATAAAGAAGATTTTTGGCTTTTGCATTCAATGATAATTTTCTTTTATCATCTTCATCATATTCTTCCATGAGTTTTGGAATAGTTTGATCCGATTTTCCATCAACTTTCATAACCTTAGTAAGCTTATGAGGACCAAATTCAATAACCTCACAAATATTATAATCAATTGATGGAATATAAATCACCATTCTAGATTTTCAATAATTATAATGTGTACCATTAAACAAAGGAGGACGATTTGTAGAATAACCCTCAATATTAAGATTAGTCATAACACAAGATAGTGAAATTTTAAAAATGTGCACCTAGACTTTAATACCAATTGCTAACCCAAGAATAACTAACCAAGAGGGAGGTGAAGAATTGGTTTTTGAAACTTTTTCGACAATTAGTCTCAAAATTATTTAACACACAAGATATAAATGCAAAGCGTAATAAGAGAAGTAAATATGCAAATTCAATAACTTAATTCAAGCTCTCCATCACGAGTAAGNGTTATTTCTAATGCATGCCAAATCTCATATGCGGAATCACGTGTGCTAATACAATTAAATTCATTTATATTTAAAGTACAATAAAGAAGATTTTTGGCTTTTGCATTCAATGATAATTTTCTTTTATCATCTTCATCATATTCTTCCATGAGTTTTGGAATAGTTTGATCCGATTTTCCATCAACTTTCATAACCTTAGTAAGCTTATGAGGACCAAATTCAATAACCTCACAAATATTATAATCAATTGATGGAATATAAATCACCATTCTAGATTTTCAATAATTATAATGTGTACCATTAAACAAAGGAGGACGATTTGTAGAATAACCCTCAATATTAAGATTAGTCATAACACAAGATAGTGAAATTTTAAAAATGTGCACCTAGACTTTAATACCAATTGCTAACCCAAGAATAACTAACCAAGAGGGAGGTGAAGAATTGGTTTTTGAAACTTTTTCGACAATTAGTCTCAAAATTATTTAACACACAAGATATAAATGCAAAGCGTAATAAGAGAAGTAAATATGCAAATTCAATAACTTAATTCAAGCTCTCCATCACGAGTAAGGTCAAATGTACTATAATGGTAACTTACAACAAGGAGTATCAATCCTTAAATAATTTACAACAAGGAACACTTATTCTTAAGTGACTTACAATAAGGATCACTTATCCTCAGGTGACTTACAACAAAGAGCACTTATCCTTAACAACAATCGAGTTTTCACAAGACTCTCGAAACCACAAAAGTATAAATGATGATTTTACAATTGAAAGAACTCTCTTAAAAATGATATAATCAAGTCAAGTGTTTAGAAAGTTATGATAACACTTCAATAGATAGCAAAATAATAAAACTCAAGTGTTTATGATGAAAATTTTGATGAATAATTGAAAATGAAATAGTTTGTATTTTTGTATCAAAGTTTTCAAATCAATGATTTCTCATAACAAATAATGTAAGTTAAGTATGAAGAGAGATTTACATTTAAATCAAAGTGTTGACAAAGAAAACTTCTATCAAGGATAAATAATATGTGAGATTATAAGAAATTCTTTGCAAAATAGCGTTCTTGAAAAATTAGATGAAATACGTTTGATAGATCAAGAAACTCTTTGTAATAAATAAAGTAGAATATAGAATCAAGCTAACTCAATGATTTTCAATAAATAAGCTATCTAAATATCTCTTGTAAGTTGTTGGAATTAAATGTAAGAAGAGATGGATATTTATAGAGCAAAGGAGTTTAAACCAGTCATTTTCGGTTGACCAATTTCGGTTGACTGAAAGTGTATAGCCATTGGAAAATCAAACCGTTGGAATTTCAGTTGACCAATTCTGTATTTTCGGTCGACTGAAAATTTGAATTTTCGATTGATCGAAAGTTTTTTTTTTAATGAATGAAAAATTATTTTTATGCAAGTGATCATAAGTCAACATATATCTTGTAGGGTCGTGCATAATTTAGAAGAGTCAATCAGCACAGATTCAGTACCGTAATGGACATATAGTTTGGCACAATACCTTTAGGAGCTCATAAGAGGTTTGAAAAATACTGCTCAGTAAAGCTCATGAGATATGAATAATGTCGTTTTGCCACCATCACCTATGGTGCCATTGTATTCAATTACTAGGGATGAACCCAGTAGTAAAAGGTACGTGAATGCTGATTTTATTGAGCATGCTTTTGCGTAGTAGAAAATGTACAATCTATCAAGATGCCTTCTTTAAAAGTATTTAGGTTTGATTCTTCTTTGGGGTGTGTTACAACCCAATTTGGAATTTTAAAACCATTATGACTTTTTGAGAATTTGAGGTACTTTCGTAGAGTAGTACTTTGATTCATTGGAAGATATGGAGAATTTTGTATTTGGTTGGAGAAATCAATTTTGGTTATTGTTGAATAGTCATTTCATTTTTTACAGACGGATTTTCTTCTCCAAGTGGAGAATATTTTGAAGGTTTGCTCGTTGCTGTGGAATTCGTGTCAAGGTGGAGATTGTTACAATTTGGGTGTGACCTGAATTTCTTGCTCGTTGCTGTGGTATTAGTGTCAAGGTGGAGATTGTTACAATTTGTGTGTGACCTGAATTCCTTGTTGAAATAATTGAAGAATTCTAATTGAAGTGCACGTTAATAAAATTTTAGTTTGAAATATTATTGGAGTCCTGTATCAAGTTAAAATTCTATTTTAGACGCCAATTGGGAGTTGGAATTTGTTTTGGACTCGATTTTTTCGTTTCCTACTTCATCAACAATTATACTATGAGGGTTTGGACCCCCCCTACATGTTTCCTATAAATATTAGCTATTTTATACAATTTTATTATATGAGAAAATAGATTATTAGAATTATAAGATCCAGTGTAATTTTCTCTCTTTTTCATTATTTTCGAGTTAAAAAAATCACTTAATTCCTATGCCATATTTCTTGTCTTTATTATTCTTTTACTTCATCTAATACTTTATTATTTGTCATATAACTTCAACAATTAATTCTGGTGGTCGATTTCATCAAGTGGTATTCAAATAATACATAATTCTTGTATTTTCAATATTGCTAACAATGATCCGGGCTTAAGCGTGTAAGAATATTTGATATTATCTGTCCATGGTATAAATATTTTGTAACAAAATTGTTGTGGTCCATATGTACATATATTAACAAAAACCTGGAAACTTCACAATTTACAGAAACTTGATGCTTGTGGTATTAATAATTTACATTGTATTTTCATAAAAATAAAATAATGCGAATTATGGTTTACACTGCACAATTTTTCGGTTTCATTCGGCCCTTGTTTGATCCATATTTAAAAAATAAAAAAAAAATTCTTTCAAAACTCATTTTTAACCACACATTCTTCAATAAAATAATACTACACACAAATTCAAAATTTTTTCTTATTTTTTAACCACATATTTTTCATCACGTCACATCATAATGCATCATTTTCTCAATAATGTGCATCGAACACCCCCTCAACTGGCAAGTTATGAAATATATGCATTTTCTATGGAAGATTATTACAAACAAAATCAATCTTTTTTCCTTACCTTTAGGAAGGCATTGCTACAATTTCTTCCCATTAAAATGTATGCATTTTCCATGGCGGCAATTTGAAAAGTGTTCACCTAATTTATAATTGAACTTCTAAGAATTTGAAATTGAAACGTCAAGCGATTTTTTTATATTAAATAATCCTTCTTAGCCCCAGTTTAGTTTGGATAAAAGAATAAAATTTTATTAGAAGTTGGTGAAATGTATAATTGAAAAGTTGATAAAAGTTGTAAAATTCGTAAAAGTTGAAAATAAATTTTGTGAAAAATAAATTTTAAGAGATAGGGACCAAATAGAGACTTAAATTCCTAAATTGGACGTATATGTATATATCTACTGCTCAAATAAAACATTGATACTAATTTTGTTTTATGTTATGGGAAATTTGAGCATCTAAATACATGTATTGTATTACTTTCGATATACAATCTAGTATTTTTTACACGCGTTGTTGTTTCCTTTTTAAAAAGTGTCTTTCCTTTTTATACTACAACGGATGGTTTCTTCCAAGTCTCCTGCGTTGACGTTGTTTGTAATTCATCAATGCATTTAATTACAATGAATTTCCTTAACATTTGCTCATTTTTGCACTTATATCTTCAAATTTTTTTCATCAAATTCCTATCATAGAGTTTGTACTATTTTACCCCTCCATTCTATAATATTGACTATTTTCATCCAAAAACTTTGTTAGGAAGATGTAAAAATACTTAATTTCTCCTTATATTCTTAAATAATTGGTGTATACACCAAATACAATGTTAGCAAATAATGATATTATCGTGCAATAATTTGGAAAGAATACTGACTTACAAAAATGAACAAAATAAAATAATAATGGTTGAGGCAAGAGTTCGACTATTTCTTCTTAAGATGATAATGTCCCACATTGGTGCTAACAGTATTTCGACACTCGTCTTTTAAGATACAACAATCTCGACTTGTAATAGTAGGACTTCAAATTAAAAGACTCGACGAACCTACTAACTTTTTTATAAAGGATTAAAATGCCCGAAAATAACTTTTGAGACCGAAATGCAAAATATAGAATAATGCGGTGATAAATGAATATAATTTGTAAGATAGAAAAATCAGAATTGATTTTGAAATGAATAAAATTCAGAATATGGGAACCTTTATATCGAAGTTGAAAAATCGTGTTCAAAAAACATAACAATCGAAAAGTTGTGTATTCAACTGACATAACCCGTTTGGACAGACAGTTTAACCGTCAACCCCAATTTCTAGAAGAAGCCCATGTCGCGTACAGAAAATTCGGAGAAAATAAATAATATAAATAAATATATTATTATTTTAAATAATAATAAAATAATAAAATTCAAATATTATTTTACTAAAAAATATATACCAACTTGACCTAAGCCCCAACCCGTGCTCGCGCTGATCGGACGGCGATACGAGCATGTGAGATTTGACTCAACTTACTAGCATGTAAGTTCTCTTACTTTCAAAAACTATTGGTACCCTTTGAAATTTAAATTCAAGTCCCAAACTTAAACAATATAAAGTGAATTATATTCCTCTACTTTTCCTATGTGGAATTGTCTTTTTCAATTTTCCATCAATTTTTTATTCCCAATTTATTTCAACTTCAAGTGATCATCTTTTGACTTTAATTTTCCATTCACCCTAAATTAGTTTTGAGAAAATAAATACATTATATTAATCTATTTATGTAGTAGAACACATTTGGCCAAATAATTTTTTTGTCCAATTACTATGACCCCCTAAAATAATCGGTCAAAAATTAATCAAATCAATTAATTAAATCAATTTTTTTCCAACGTACAAAAATTTAATAGAATATTTAGGCGTCATTCAATGAACGTATCAAAAATTGTCCTATCAAAAAGGCCAAAGCACGAAGAAAAAATGATTGGACTAAAGTCGCATTTGCTTCTTTCAATAGCAATTATCTTGACTTATTTGATGAACAAAATAAGTGGCTTTCATTTAGTCATATATCAAGACAAATGGCCAATATAGGATTACAATTTTCAGAAGAAGAAAAAATAAAACAAAAAATTTTGAAAATTGGAACATAAAATCCAAATTTTGTTTATGCAAAAAGTACATAGATTCTGAACATGGTTGGGTTCCAAGAACACATAGTTTTTCCGATCATCTAAAAATATGAGATAAATCGTAACAACGATAATTTACATACGTAAAAAAATGTAACATTTGTGCAATCTTTAAAAAGAACGAAGAAAAACATAATTTTTTGTATATTTGAGAATTCAAAAAGTAAGAAAGAGTCATGTCATTATAAACACAAAAAGATATTACCATTTTCAATTTTAAACAAGAGTTGGGTGTAGGAATAAATACTTTTAACTTTCGAGTTATGACCTCATGTGTAAACGCGAAAATAAATCAAAACAATAGCACTCGACTAACACGATAGAAAAAAGAGTATAATTAATTTTCTTATAAGTGTAAATCTTTGTACAATTCTTTGAGAAATGGAAAATAAACAATTTGTATGCGTTAGAGAACCCAAAAAAGTGATAACATAAAATCGTGCTATCATCATAAGCATAGAGAAAAAATAACTACTATCAACACTAAAATCGCATTTCTTGTTTCCATGGCTATTAATCCCCAACTTGATGAAATATTTGATTCCAACAAAGAATTATAACTAAAATTAGGATTTGACCCATACAGAGCCTGGATACCTTCCACGTCATCAATTTTGAGGTCCACTTTTTTCGTCCGTGGACTCAAACTTGGGTACATAATGGCGTTTTTGACCGAAGAGTGAGCCAACCCAAGTACATGCCCAATTTCATGGGTCGCCACTGATTCTAAATCCACCGCCGCTTTTGACTTCTCCGCCGTGAAGTCCACCGCCCATGTCTCGGCGGCGTCCAGGTGGAACCTACCGTTTTCCGGCGCAAAAGCGTGTGCAAGAACCCCCAAAACCCCGTCAAACGCCTCCCCATCGCCATGATCGCCTTTATAAAACCCAATTTTGATATCAGCCGAGGAGTAATCCTCAGCCTCGGTGAAGTTGACCGGAATCACAGAAGACCACCTTGAAAAGGCTCGTCGAAAAACTGTTTTTATATCGGATAAGCTTATGTAATCGATGATGTGGGCCGGAGCGAAAGCGTAGGATAATATCATCGGCGACGATTTGGTCCACCTCGGCTCGCCGTAAAAATAGGCGTAGTGTTTTATTGCATGTAAATTGTGGGGTGTTGTCGTGTCGGAAACTCCACACCTCGGAGACATGATCACTTTCATGGTATCATAGTCGAGTTTTCCGGTAGTGGATAACCCGAGGTTTTTCTGGTACATAAACAGAGCCGACTCAAACTCTTGATCGAATAAATCGGTGAAATTATTTTGCGGGACTGAGAGGTACCCAAAACGTTGAAAATATTCCTTGAGCTCGGCCATGCCGGTGACTTGGCTGCCTTTTCCGGCATCAAGAAAGCGAATAAAACTGTGCCACGTTTCGTTCTGAATATCGACAGTTAATTCAGTTAAAGGATTGGCTGGCGACCGGGTGGCTATAGCGGGAAAGACAGAAGAAGAAGAAAGAAGAAGAATGAATAGGGTGAGGGTATCATAACTGAAAAACCGAAACATGGTTAAAAAATTTATTTTGGGAGACTTTTGGGATTGAGGAAGTCTTTATTAAGACTAAGAGAACTTGTTTGTATATAGATACAAATTATTGTGTCTATAAGTCATACAAGAAAAAAATATATGTTTCTTTTTTTGTAACTTAGTTTTAGATAAGAACAATGCACAAGAAACTGGTGTTAAAGTTAGGAAGATTCTTTCGTGTGCGCCTTTTATATTGAGATTCTTAGTTTGAAGGGTGTTATGGTGGGTGAACCACTGACTATGCTTTCATATAAACATGACTTCAAATCTTGGGTTGGGTTGGGGTGGGGTGGGATAGGTAGGGGGTGCTTTGATTCGTTTTTTGGACGAAGAAAAAAAGACAAATCTTCACTTAGTATGTATCAATTTTGTTTTGTAGGACAGCTAGTTGTGGGACAATTTACGCAAAGATGAGAACAATAAATTTAAACTCGAGATAGGAGGAGGGGTGCGTGCTTATAATTTTTTTGGTATAAAAGTAAAAGGATTTCTTAGTCTATATGAGTTTGGTATTAAAGGATTATGACCATAAAAATTGGGGGTGGGATGGGGTGTTGGAAAAGTAGAAGGATTTACTTATTTTATGTCAATTTGGTTAGTAGGATTTGAGTTTAGTTGGGAATTGCCTTGTTTGTTGACCAAATTAGAGGAATTTGATATCATTTTCGGCAGAACTATGTGTTAGCTTGAAATACTAGTATTATTAAACCAAATTTAATGACTATGCTTAGTCCATCAATGAGTTCATAGAAAAAAATAATCTATAAAGACTTAGTATGCCAAATCAAATAGCTTAAGAAAATAAGAGAGTTTCTATTCACTATTAAATATTAAAAGCATTGAAAGAAAAAAATTTGCTTTTCGAAGATACAACAAATTAATTTTTTTTTAAAAATGATTTGTTCAAATAAATTTCATTTTTCATTTAGAAAATAATAAGGCGTGTATTGTCAATCTTTACTTGAGCAAGATGGAAACGTCAAGTGTACAAATTAGGGATGGCAATTTCTCATTCCCGATCCATCCCACATTCTCCCAGCTCAAGTGGTGCAAGGAATTCATGTCCAGAAAAGTAAATGGGATGAGGACGGGATAAGGGTCTCCAGCCCGAATCGTTTTATTTTATTTTTTTCATAGTTTTTAAATTTAAATCATATTTAAAAAGTATTAAATAATTAAACAAGACGGTGAGTAGAGATTTTTGTATTCCCATCCCATCCACTTCCCTAAAATTTCCGACAAAAAAGAAATAGTAATGACCGTTTCACTTCGATTCGTTCTAATGTTATCCCTACTACAAATCTTCTTTAATCTCTCTTTCATTCTACATTTGATGTATACTTGGATGAAGTAATGCACTGATATTTTATTATTTTAACTTCAACTACCGTTGGTTTCAAAGGGTCCACATTCTCTCCAAATAGCAATTATTTATGTTTATTTAAAAGACACTTGTAACATAAAACATTGGAAAGTGGTGAAAATATTGTTGAATTTTGCACCTTCTTTTAGGTAATTGGGGATATAGGTTTTAGTCTAAAGTTTACTTGATGTATATCGGGTCACTTCAATTTTTGGTCAATTCTCAGCCTCAAATAAGAAAAAAATAGTAAAGATTAAACATTAGTAGTGATTTTTTTTATAAGAATTAAATAAACTACTTCTATTTGATTAAAATGGATTGAGTTGGCATACCATCACACGATCCGAGTCATGGTATTTTATACAGCTTAATCGAGTTCGAATCGTACTGCAAGTTGTTCAAGAAAACTCTTAAATTTGTTTGGATGTTGGTGGTATAAAGTTCATGTGTGTTGTTGTTTTAAAATTAAATTTATGCAAGTTATGGATGTTAAGCTGATTGTTTGAGTTAAAGACACATAATTTTATCTTGAAATATTCAAAAGAATTTTAGATTCTTCTAAATTTTGATTTTTTTATATATTTATGTGTTATATGCATATGCAAATGAACTTGTTGTTCACACACACTTAACATGTATTTTACCCTACTCATCATTGTTCGAAAATAAGTGAATAACGTCATTCCAATACAACATCTTTACAGTTGCAACCTCATTTGAGAATTTCGATCATCTTATAAGAGAAAAATTATTGTTCATATATGTGTTCAAGACGTGGCACAAATTGACTTATTTTTTCCTTTAAATTTGTATATCTGAATTTTTCCAATGGTAGAAGACCTAAAAGATACTTGTGTAGTTGATGTCAAATTGATCAATGGCATTGTCTACATCGATAACAAAATTAAAACTCGAGAAATTTGTCTACTATGATTCCAATAGGAATTAACACCTCATTAAAAAATTCAAACCATTTGAAAACAAGAATCTCCAAAACTAGCTATTTAATTTAATTTAATTTAAAAGGAGGTCATTTTTTCCCTTAAAAATACGAGTTGTTGATGAGAAAAACTAAGGGGCCGTTCTCTTTGGTCGTTTTGGGTCGTTTTCTGTTTTCGATTTTTCAAAACAGTGAAAACGCGTTCTCTTTCCTATTTTCGAAAACGCGTTTTTGAAAAAGAAAAAAAATTTGTACACAAAACATAAAACGATAAAATCATCGTTTTGGACGTTTTCAAATCAATCCCACGAAACATTTGAAAACAAGGGACACAGAGAAAGAAATAGAGAAGATGAGAGAGAGAGAACATGTTTTCCTTTTTTTATTTTCGAAAATAATTTTTGAAAATGTAAAAAAGAACACATTTTTAACAACCTCAAAAAACACCCCCAAAACACAAAACTCAAAACTCAAAACTGAAACACAAAGAGAATGACCCCTAAGGTGTCATTACGTGTAATCCTAAGAGAGTCGTTGGGAAATCAGAAAACAATAAAATTCCAATAGCTTCAGTACAAAATTAGTGTCAAGAACAAGAACCTACAAATGAGTTTGGACCAATTAGTCTATCTACCGGGTGGATAAATTTGTCCAGTTTCTATCATTGGTCAATCCATCCTTGTTCTTAGTATGATTATAATTATATTTCAACAATATCAATGTCTTGGGTAAACATAGAAAACATATTGAATATACCGATTTCATAAAGATTACTAGATTAGATTGTACTTGTTAATTCGATCAAATAAAATTGAGAATTGGATGTAAAACTAGTCCGATTATATCTTTATATGCTAAAAATTGTAGTTATTATAATTGGTTTGCGAGTCTATTGAAAATTTGATAGACCGTCCACTAGTTTCTTATAAAAAGAAAATGATAAAAATTATGATGAAGTGAGTTTGTATTGACATAAGTCATGATACGTTGTATGAATAGTCTTGAGAAGATTTTCGATCCGAACCTTCGCATATACTCTCTCTCTCTCTCTCTCTCTCTCTTAGAGTATGAACCATGCCTTCGCTATCGCAAGAATATAGCGAAATGATATATATTTTGTTATTCATAAAACTTGTGTTTCTACTTTTTACATTGATAAATATAACTTGTAAATATTTTATGGAGTGCGTTCGTGTGTAGTTACAATTTTACATAATATATTTAATTTGACGATTGGTTCAAACCAAATATGAATTTTAATTTTACGTTTGAAACTTAACCTTCCGCCGTTTTTAGTTTTTCAACTTTTATAGGATATTGCACTGTATATTGCAACAATATGTATTTTCAGTTGATATACGACAGTCGGTATACATAATTTATTTTAACTAATTTCTTAAAATAAATAATTTTGCTATAGATAATTTATTTCATAAGGTGATTCTATTAGAATACTGTTACATGGCAGTTAATCCGACATGTTTTTTCGCATAGCTATCAAACTTGTCCGGTCAGGGCAATAGTTCGCAAAACAGCGACCCATGCCCTTGACCGGGTCGGGTTGTCTTAAATGACCATTTTGCCAAAGACTGAGATCAAGAATCGATCAAATTTTGAGCAAATCATCGATTTTCGTAAAATACCCTTGATCAGATTGCTAAAGACCCAGTCAAGAAGCGGTCAAATTCCGGCTAAACAACTAATTTTCGTAAAATTCGGAGCCCAGTTTGATCGATTGTTGACCGGGTCTCAAAATTGTTTTGAAAATATCACGAGGACAGGGATTTGGTCCGTTGACTTTCAAGTTAGAATGCCAGCAATCTTACCACCAATTAGAACAAGAATTTTTCAGTGTTCCTAAAATAATTTTGAAAAATTATAGTCCAAAGTTTTACTATATTTTAAAATATCAAATAGCTATTTTATGGATTTGTTTATATGGAGAAATTATTTTTAGTATTTAGAACTATAAAATTTTAAATGTAAATATTATAGAAAAATAAGCTGACAGTGACGAATAACTTTAAAACTTTAATTTTGTCTCAAAGATTTTTTTTTTTCTTTTACATTTTTGAAATTCTTCAATAATTTTTTATGCAGTGACCCATCGATCTGATAAATTATCCAATGGTTCGATCATTGATTCAATCACCCAATGCGTTGATTGGTTGATTTCCGGATGGGATCTGATAACTATAATTATTCTTCTTATTTGTAACGTGACTTGTGGCTTGAAAAATGCTTCTTTTTTAAAATTAAGAACCATCTTATTAACTCGAATAAGCGTGAACAATAGGTGATAAAAATAGAGGAATATAATCATTCCAAGACCAAAAAAGAGGATCACTAAAAGCAAACGAAGTAAGTTTGTGAGTCACTTTATTCCCCTCAAGAGATATTTAGCAATAAGGACCACAACACACCTCACTCAACAAGGTAACAACATGCGATGAAACAAATGCGTTCGGAGCTAAATAAAATTCTATAGATAAGCTCTAAACAAGACAAACAATTACTCTCCACTCCAGTTGCATCAGTTCAGCCTCTTTAGCAAATCGAGACCATCCTTGTAGCGCCAAACCCTTTGCAGCAAAATAGAGACCAGATTACTCATATGATCCCGAAAACTTGCCCCAAGGCCAATCGCAACCTTTTCTCTCGCACAACAATATCACAATTCATTTTAAGGACACCCACCTTACCCCTTCGTGGAGTAACGAATTCAGTACACTCATAAAACTTTGCACTTTCAGAAGTTACTTTAGTTCAAGAAGTGTGTTATAACGTCTATGGGTATGCATAATAGTTGGGACATATACTTACCTTTAATTTTAGCCAAAATTATGATTTAAGAAGCTCTAAAAGAGTTGTTTTCTCTCGTCTTGTTCAATCGCTTACTTCATATATTATGGTTATTTTGTTAAGAGTGCTATTGAGAGGGAGGAGGGCTTGCAAGGGCGGGGTAGTCTCTTGTGGGTAGAATTATTTGTTAAATTTCTAGTGCGTTCTTTTTTGTGTGTGTACACTTGTGTTGATTCTATATATCTTGTGTAATCTTATTTCGTATTGTATGCATGATATTGAGTTGATCTTTGTATTTTGAGACAACAAGCGTAACACATGAAATAGAAGAAATAACACGAGCTCTTTCTTGAAAATAAATAAAAGAATTACAAACCTCTCGACACCATGAAAATTTCTTCCCACAACCACCACCTAGGGTCAACTAACATATCTAACTGACCAAGGTGCAACGAGACAAGAAAGAAAGCAACTTATTAATAGACGTAGATGAAAAGGTAAGTGAGGAGAACACAAGAACTCACAGAAGACAGTATGCATAAAAAAAAGAAATACACCAAAGTCAATGAAGGAAAGACATGATAAATTTGAGTCTCAAAGTTGTTGTCTTCTTGATTGTCCCACTAATATATTTTGACACTGGACACATCAATATTTGATATGAAGAGATGATATGTTGATGTATCAAAAATGTATTAGTGAGACAGTCATGGAGATAAAAACTTTGGATAACAAATTTGGATCGTGTTAAATTCTACAATCAAATCCCACAAACGCCCCTAAGAAAATGTTCCACCAAGCAAATGGATTGGTGGATGAATACTTGTCAACCCTTCCTAATGTAGAGGGAGAAGAAAATGGGCTAGAAAGCTTAGGGAGCAACTATATTAGGAGATAGACGAGGTTGAGGATAGAATATCTAAGAAAATAAGATAAAAACATCAACAATGACAAATATGAAGGAAGAAAATGCTTAAGAGGAATGTGAAAAGATGAAACTGAAAAGAAGAGGTACAAAAAAAAAAAAGAGATCAATTTTCAAACATCTAAAAGAGCGAGTGGGATGTAAGTTAAAAAGATGCAGTTGATGTAACTTCCAAAAAGGAGAATATGAACAACATTTTAGAGAGATCCTAAAGTTGTAAAAAATAAAAATCACTAAAATGCCACAATGACTAAATGCGTTTTTTTTTTTTTTTTGCTATTATAGTTAGTATATTAATTATCACGATAAGCCTTTTATGATGCCTAATTAATCTAAGTAAAAATATTGAAAAACTATAAGCACTGTTACAAAAAATATAAAGAAAAATGCTTTTGACAAAGATTAGAATTTTAGTAGATTTTGATAAAAGTTGATAAAATATATAAATGAAAAGTTGTGGATATAAGAGGTTAAAATTAATTATTGACTTTGATTTAATTTAAAATTTTAATTTTAATTTTTATCAAATAAGACCGAGATTTCTTCCTTGTGGTAGCTACGATGGTGACCATGACATATGTGGTGGGATAGGGTGGATGATGACATAGGGGGTTGGGTGCTTGGGAAAACTAATGTCCCGTTCTCTTTACCATTTTCAAGCCGTTTTCTGTTTTCGAAAACAAATTAAAAATTTACAAAGAAAACTCAAAATGACAAATTTGTCGTTTTGGGTGTTTTCAGTTATATTTAAGTAAAAAATTTCAAAACGCGTTTTGGATGTTTTCAAAATAATTTTTTAAAATACCAAAAAGAAATCACTTTCAATAATCTCAAAATGGACACTTAAAACACAAAACTCAAAATGAATTCAAAATTCAAAATACAAAATTGATATACTAAGAGAACAACCAATTACTAGGCTACAACTCATTTCTAAGTCATGGAGTTTTTCCAAGAAATATTTTAATGTTTTTCAATTCAGTGCAATAAAATGTATTATAGCAAAAAGAACAACCCTAAAGATTTTGCCATTTTGTTTTCCTGAATTACTTTTCTTTTCTTAACTATTTTCCTTTTCCTTTTCCATTTTTTATCTTTTTTTTTTAAACTATTCTAACTAGAATTATGAAATTACTCATTTGTCCTTTGAAAAATTAGGCATCTACAATTTTCGCGCTGAATAAATGGACTTTTGGACGGATTCCGTTACAAATCCTCGTGTTGCATTTTTTGAAAACAATGGATTATAATGTTAAGAATTATAGATTTGAGATACTACTGCACTTTTTGAAAATGTTTGGGATCCGCTGCAATTATTCCTAAAAAGAAAGCAATTTTTGCCTTGAATTTTTTCTTTTCTGAAACAAACAAAAAGGAAAAATCGCTTCAAACCCCGCCTGATTCTTCCCTTCTTTCCCGATAATCCACCGTTGGCCGCCACCAAAAGGACCACCGCCAATGCAGCAGCTACACCGACTACTATTGCACGCTGTTTTATTTCGTAACCAATAAAGAATTTCATATGTGTATAGTTAAATTCACTCACCTCTACAAACGCTTCTTTTCTTCTTCTTCTTCTTCTATAGCTAACATAGCGTCTAACTATCTTCACAATCACATCAATTCTTTCCTCTCCAACCGTGTATTAGATTTCAACACCCTTCTCCAAATTCACGCATATATCATAACAACTGGTAACGCAAACAACATCTTCATAGCGTCAAAGCTGATAGCACACTATGCTTCACTCAACCAGCCCCATTCTGCCGCCAAAATCTTTGATTCCCTCAGTTTCAAGGACCCTTTTCTTTGGAACTCAGTTATTAAAGCCCATTTTTCCAACGGAAGGTATGCAGAAGCCATCGATTTTTTCTCCAAGATGTGGTTTTGTAACACGTTGCCTAATCAATTTACTATCCCCATTGTTGTTTCAGCCTGTGCTGAAGTTGGATTATTGTGTTTTGGAATGAGTATTCATGGTTTGATTACAAAATTGAATATTTTTTATGGAAATTCAGCTGTTGGGTCTTCATTTGTGTATATGTATTCTAAATGTGGGTCTATGGAGGATGCATCTATTGTGTTTGATGAGATTTTGATGAAAGATGTGGTTGCTTGGACCGCGCTTGTCATTGGGTATGTGCAGAATGGTGAGAGTGAGAAGGGTTTGGAATGCCTTTCTAAGATGCATAGGATTGGTGGCAGTAGCGAGAGGCCGAATTTTCGGACATTGGAAGGGGGCTTCCAAGCTTGTGGGCATTTGGGTGCATTGGTAGAAGGCAGGTGCTTGCATGGGTTGGCAGTAAAGTCTGGGATTGTGTCGTCACATATTGTTCAATCTTCGATTTTGATAATGTATTCAAAGTGTGAGACTACTAAGGATGCCCACCTTTTGTTTGAGGAAATTGTCATTAAGGATCTATTTTCATGGACAGCAATTATTGATGTTTATGCAAAATTGGGGTATGTTTATGAGTGCTTTAATATGTTTTTGAAGATGAAAGCTGATGGGATACATCCAGATGGGGTGGTAATCAGTTGTTTGCTTTTAAGTTTTCCTAGTTCCAAGAAGTTGTATGAAGGGAGGGCTTTTCATGGTTTTATCTCGAGGAGAAATTATGAAGTCGATAAGATTGTTTATAATGCATTGTTGTCTATGTATTGTAAGTTTGGAGTCTTGGTTCCAGCTGAAAAGCTCTTTGATGGAGGACGTGATCAGGATGAGGACTCTTGGAACATGATGATTGTTGCCTATGGCAAGGCAGGATTAGAGATGAAGAGCATAAACTTATTTCGAGAAATGCAGCATCTAGGAATCAAAGTTGATTTGAACAGCCTAATATCAGTTATTTCTTCCTGTTCTAAACTGGAAACAATCAAAGTCGGTCGATCTCTTCATTGCCACGTTATTAAACATTCAGTATGCAATATTGTTTCAGTTGTCAATGCACTTTTAATTATGTATGGTAAGTGTGGGAATTTGACCATAGCAAGGAGGTTATTTTATCGGACGAACAAAGATATTGCCACATGGAATAGTTTGATTTCGTCTTATGCTCATAATGGACATTCTTCTGAGGCTTTAGCTCTATTCAACAAAATGGTTTCTGAAGGCATCAAGCCTAACACTGCAACACTGGTAACTTTGCTCTCTGCTTGTGGCCAGATTGCATCAGTTAAAATAGGAAAAGAAATTCATGATTATATTAGGGAAGAAGGATTTGAGTATAATATTGCTCTTGCTACTGCATTGATTGATATGTATGCAAAATGTGGGCAACTCAAAATTGCAAGAGAAATTTTTGACTCAATGAATGAGAAGGACGTTATTTCTTGGAACGTGATGATTTCCAGTTACGGAATGCATGGAGATGGAAAATCTGCAATGGAGATTTTCCAACAGATGGAACAATCTAATACTAGGCCTAATGACCTTACCTTTCTTGTGGTCCTCTCTGCTTGTGCACATGCTGGATTTGTTGAAGAAGGCAAGTCTCTCTTTCATAAAATGAAAGAATATTCTGTGAGACCCACACTGAAGCACTATACTTGTATGGTAGATCTTCTTGGTCGGTCAGGTCGTTTGGCTGAGGCTGAAGCTTTTGCATTGTCAATGCCTATTTCTCCTGATGGGGCCATATGGGGTGCTTTATTAACTGCTTGCAAAATGCACAATAATACTGAGATGGGTATTAGGACTGCCAAGAATGCTATTGAGGCTGACCCAGACAACGATGGATATTACATAACAATATCAGACCTGTATAGTTCTGTAGGTATGTGGGCAGAGGTAGAAAAAGTGAGACAAATCATGAAGGAAAGAAAGGTGAGAAAGAGAGCTGGTTGGAGTACAGTATAACTTACAAGGATACATTGCAAGTGTTCTACGGTCAGAACACAACTTCTGGTTTCTGGAACCTGCTAGACATACGCACTAATGCCCAATTCTGATGGCATTGAGATGGCTTTGAGGTAATATTTTGAAACTTGATCAAGTCCTTATTTTAAAAAGCTACCATGTATAGCTTGTCTCTGGCTTTTAGGCGGGCTATAATATTCTACTGGCCAAAAACAGTTTATTTTAAGACATTCTCAATTAACACTGGCTTTTCTACAAACTAAAAAAAACCGATGTTGCAGTGCCTTTAAATGTGGGAATTTTTTAACTGATGCAAGTTTCACAATTTGGGTTAACCTGAAGTCAGGAGAACGCTGTTGTAAAATTTCAATGTAACCAAAGAAACTTTATTTGGATCTTCTATATAGGCACAAAAGTTCTTTATATTGCTTACGAGGGAGAGTAAAACATCTAGAAAATTTAGGAAAGAACAGGTATAATGGAAAAAAGAGAGAAGTCCCGCACAAATATTAAAAGACCAATGAATATAATTTATATGGAGGAAATTGGATTTATATAAGAAAAATACGTGGGATGTAAGAAAAGAAAATTTTCACCCAAGATTATATATCTGATCTGTGACATGGTTCCAGATTATACTATTCTACACACTAAAGCCCAGTTCTGTGCGCGAATGCTGCTGATGCTACAACTTAAGGCCAAAAGTAGTATTTTGTGGTTTCCATCATCTTGCACGAGGTTTTGAATCTTCCCCCACCTCTTCACTAGCAAAACAATCCGAATAAGTTACATGATACTTGTAGAATACTGGCCGTGGATAAATATGTTGAATCCTGGATTTATGGATGGCAGTAGGGGCTTGATCATTTCTAGAATCTTTTAAATTTGTAGCCTTCAAAGTTTAATATCTTACATTCAGGGTTAAGATCTCACATTCACAGTTAAGCTTGATCATCCATGTACACTGATTGCACACACAGAAACTTGGTATAATCCATTTACTTTCATGTTAATGAGTTGATCGATCCAGCGTTTCATACATGAAAAGATGTTTTCAATGAGAGGGACGGGACTACTTTGACTTTTTTGGTTCATTTAGATCCAATAGCTGTGTGATAAACAAAAACAATACTACATATTTGATTGAATCCAGCATTTCATACTCGCGAAACTGTAACTCTTCTATTTCTGGCACGTTTTCATTTAAACCCTTGAGCAATAAATAGTACAACATGCATTCAACCTTTACGTGTTATGCAGGTGTTCCCTTTGGACATACTTCACGTCTTGGGTGTTCTGTACGTGAAACTCTGCCTAATAATAAAGATAAATGCTATATTATTTTTCTTTTTCTTTTTCACATACTTTATAGTTTTTGCTGTGTTACCAGAGTTATAGCGCGGCATCCAAAATGTACAACTTTTAACGTAGTGTAACAATATATGTATTCTAATATCAAAATGTCCAAAAAGAATTCAAACACTTGAAAAGGCGTAGAAAAGAATTCAATATTTTTTATCATTTCTATTAAAAATAATGGGAGACTTGAGAAACCTAATTGTAACACGGGGTTTACTATGTCCTATGAGGGTACTAATTTGTGGTCCAAGTGCCCTTATTAAACAGAATGGGGATCAAACTTCTGGTAAATGCTTATGTGGGCTCTTTGAACAGTAGCGTTATTTAGACTCGTGCTTCAAGATTTGAACTGAAAACAAGTGTGACTTCAGTTTTATTAGTGTGTTTGTATCACATGGTCAGTATCAACAAATATCTACTTCATGATATATTACGTAGCAGCAGACTATTTTCTCTTCCAGGCTGCAAGCTTCACCTGTGTTCTGGCACCATCTCGTTTACAGGCGTCCAAAACAACTAGCAACACACATCCCATCTTACTTCTCTATTCTCATCCATAGCAATAGCATTGGCACCATTGCAATGTAGCAGTAGAATGAATATACTTCACATATATCTTCAAACATCAATGCACCAGGTTTACTATTCTATTAAGAGTCGTACACTTCCAGGCCAAGCGAATACTGAGGCTTTTGTGCTTAACATGTGGTGACGAATATGGATTCTCATGGGACAAGGTGGGCCTGAACTACAATGACTTTGCGGCACAGTTTCACTGTGCAGTTTCTGGAGGCAATGGAGAAAGTGGTGATAAAGTTCACTGTGATGTGTTTAAATTGAAGAGTTTCAAGAAGGCTATAGTTATCTTGTCAGCTCTAACCTGGAAAGTTTAAAGAGTTGATGAGACTCTTGTTTCATAAACCAGGTAAAAATATGGCATCATTTTCTTGTAGATTTTATAGATCCATGTGCTTAAATTTTCATTGATGTTTTAATTATACTGATTAATGAATTTGGTGCAGTTTTTGGAACAAAAGGGATGAGTTACAGGTGATCAACGGAGTGATGCAAAAGTTGTTTTAGATGTACCTGCCGAGATTCAAATGAGTAGACTAAAAATTGTGGGTTTGATATGCTGTTGGACACGATCACATGAATATACAATATTAAAAACAAAATTCAATTTTTTTTTTCTTTTTAAGTATTGTCTAATGCTATCCAATCTGGAATCCAACTCAATTGTTTTAATATCTATTTCTGGATAGCAACTACGGAAATTTTTTACGACCCTATGAGTTATTAATTTGTTATGTTATTTAACTGAAGAGATTTCTCAATATTGCAGACAAAAAAAATAAAAAGAAGACCCACAAGTCCGTAAATAATTAGTTATATATTAATCAATTTTGATTTTTTTATATTTGCCAAATATTGTAATAGAAGAAAAAAAAATGTTGGCACATTGAACGGTGTAAAGGCATTGGTGTGAGTAGCGGTGGCAACTGAGAGCCGCTCGGCTCGACAAAAATGAGCCTGAGCACGAGCCGAGCAGGTTGGCTCGCTAGACAAGTCTAGCCTGCTCGGCCGAGCAGCTCACCGATTTTTTTTAACGAGTTACGAGCCGGTTCGGCTCGTTGTTCATTAAAAAAATAATAATAAATAAATAAAATTCGATGACCAGAATGGTCACTGAATTCAGTGACCGGTCATTGCTGGACTGACATGGTCACTGAATTTTTAGTGACCGTTTCGGTCTTATATATATATATATATATTTTTTTTCTTCCCTATAAATATTCATCCATTACAACATTTTTTTCCCACAAAATTTACTATCAATCTATAATTCTCTACTATATTTTCTACAATTTATTTACAAATCATTATCATTTTATAATCTATACATTACTCTTTTATATTTTATTTTTACATTGTCGAGTTATAATTTGGATTTTACAATTTATTTTCTACACTACCACATAATTTTCATTCACTTCTCAATTCTACTTAAAGTCTTCAACATTCAATTTCAATTATTTACAAATGGATTCACGATCGTTTGTTGAAAATTTGTTCGGTGTCAAAGGCGAAATACTTGCTCAAAGTCAATTTGGGAATGAATTCGCCGACCTAAATGAATTATCAATTTCAGAAAATATTCAAGATTTCGATATTCATGAAGGTAGTCATCCAATTGATTTGGATGACATTAATGTTGATGCTAGTCATCTAATTGATTTGGAACGGGATGAAAAATCTGCATTAGATATTTTCGATGCAAAAGGGAAGAGAAATGAGAAGAAGCAGACAAAATGTTGGGATCATTTTAAATTGGTTCAAACTGGTCGTGTGATTGATGGAGATCCAGAAATCAAAGTAGCATAAAAATACTGTCAACAACTATTGACATGGTAAAAAGGCATTGAACCACCCACCTCAACCATCACTACAAAACATGTGGGGACAAACATGGGCTTCTTCTAGCTAGTCAAACACAACTATAGTTTGGTAGTTCAGGCGCCGGTGCTACTACTACGTCATTTTCTACGTGGATGTATTCGGAGGAGAAAGGTCGAACGGGAATAGTGAAGTTCGTTCGCAACGGAGTTGTCACGAGCAATAGCGAACAACCAACATTTCGCTTCCTACGTCAAAAAGTATTTCTCCCATGTATACTTTCGTGTATGAGTAATTAAATTTACACTTTTTATTATGTGCACCACATTTTAATTGTGATGAAGGTCCCTATTTTTTTGCTCATTTTTCACTTATGTTTTAACTTTTATTCTTTATATTTTTATCATTAACCTACAATTATTTAACATATCTTATCGCTGATGACTATTTTTATCTTAATGCTTTGCTAACATGTATTGAAATGAGGGGCAAATATTTAGTCAAAGTTTGGTATTTTTTTATTTTTTTACTTATTCAAAAATACGAGAGGCAAATAACTCTTTTACACTCTCCTAATGATTTTTTTGCACAACAACAATCATTAGGAAAAAAAGACATGCAAATTAATAAAAGGTTGAATATAAAAATGTGACTAAAATGTTAAAGACATAATATTTACGAAAATGAACAAAGGTTTAGAACACTCTTTGCAATTAGTTGTCTAGTTAACAAAAATTGTAGTGTGAATATAATTACCATTCATGTATAGTATAGATAAAGATATAAATATAGATATTGCTAAAAAGGCATTTTACAACCCGTGAACTAACTAGTTACCTTACAAGTTACAACAAACTTGAAAAGAAAAAAGAGTCAAGATTGCGGTTTAAAATCAAACCAAATGCAAAATGCAATGAAGTTCAATTTGATTTTGGCAATCGAACAGTTTGGATTAGGTATGAGACTTTTATCAAACCCTTAATTTATAAATATATCAAAAACTGGCTAAATAAAAGCATTACACTCCTAACTTAACACCGTCTAGACATTCCTCTCCACGCTAGGAACACGAGTTGTGTACTAAGGCTGAACTGATAGCCTTTCAAAGTCAATCACATCTTTAAATCCCTCTCACTTTAAATCGAGCTACTCTTTGCCCCTCCTATATGTCTTAGTTAATTCCTTCCCCATCTCTTGTAAAGATAAGAAGTGGACCACTAAATGCCTTTGAAGGTGGGTAGGAGTATAGAATAAGGGACCATTCAGAAACTTTTATTTCACCATCTACTTTGACAATAGATATTAATTAGTGGGATACCTTTTACCAAACACAACAAATAGGTCAAAATCAAAGACCCCACCCCCACGCCTTTCTTAGAATATACTAGGGTCGTCATCAAATAATGGAACTGCTTTGGGTCAAACTTTGGTATATAAGTTGAGGTTACTTTAGGAACCACTGCATGTCACATCTGTTTACCCTTTTCATATTTTCATCAGCAATGTCTTTTTCCTTGTTAGTTAAATTATCTTTCTATTTGGTTAAATATTGTTCTATGTAAATAATTTTAAATATAGCGAGACGGGTACAGGATAAATAACTCTTTTTTCTACTCATTATAACTTGAAATCTTCTAACTAATTAGTTTATTTACATTCTAGTTTTATTAATGGAAGGTTAATTCGGATGTCTTCCATTCGGTTTGAATTAATACATACTCTTCTTCTTAAAAGGTTTGATATTTCGGAATTATCAACCGCGTATAAAATGTAGGCGTCGTACTCGTCGGTCGCGGCATGACCATTTACGGTGGTGGTGAGTGTTGTCCCCTTTTCTTTGGTGGTTAGGGCGTCTATGATACCATTTTATATTGGTTAAACTCGCAGTCTAATGAAACCATTTTTTTTCCCACCATCGTCGCCGCCTTGAGTATTCCTAGTTCTAGTTTGGATTTCAATTTTGGGTTACTTGGGATTGATTTGATTTTGATTGTTGCCTAATTGTTTTGTGCTTAATGGGTTTCAGTTTTAATAGAAATTAGCTATTTTGGAGTCGAACATCTGTAATTTTAGTTGGATATACTGCTGTTATATTTTATGGTGGTGGTGGGAAGACGTGGCGATGGGAAGAAGGGGTATGTAAGGGAAAGGCAAAGTTTATTTTATTTTTCATTTTCATTTTCATTTCTAATTTTCTAATAATGTATTTGGGATTCGTTTGCATTCATTTGTCATTTCACATCTTTTCATTGAGAAATTGGATGGAAATAATGTTTTGCGAAATCAAAAGTGTAATTATATGTGAAAATGTTAAAAAAATAAAAGTAAGGATATTTTTCACAATAATAGTGAAATGTAGAAACCTTATGTGCTAATTATCCTTTTATAGTATCTTCACATTGAACAAACCAAGCCCTTGTTTGGTATTAGTTGAAATTAAGATTTTAATTTAAATCAAAATCAATAATTAATTTAAACTACACATTTTATGGGATTCACAACTTTTCAATCCACACATTTGATCAAATTTTATCAAAATTTACTAAAAATCTGATTTTAATTACCACAAAATAGTGTCTTGAACTTGAAAAATAATGAAAAACATTCTTCAGTTGAAATCCGCAAGCATATGTGATCGTTGACAAGTAATAATAAAGCGAGTTGTGAGATAGTCCCACGAAAAATAATATTTAATTCTAGTTCACTAGTTACTACTAAATTCGATATTCGTGAAAAGATGTGATTTTGTGGTATTTATACTAATTCTAAACTAAGTAAGTAATAAAAAATGTTTTGTCAAACATGTGAATGATTATATTGGATTTCGAGTCCCCCAATTGCCATTTATTTTAATTTTTGATTCGTAATTAGTCAATTTCATACATTCGTGATAATCAATAAAGGTAGTATATTTAATTATCTTTTTAAAGAAAAATTAAGTCTATTCTAATCAATATTCGATCATATTCGTAGTCTAAATCCTTATGAACAAGACGCATTAAAATGTAGATTATCTATGTGATTGCAAATGTGGTAAATATTATTTCTAATTCTATCTATATTGATTTTGTCGCGTTCTAAATTTATTATAAGTCTTTCAACACCGCAACAAGTAACTAATTAGTTAATTGAGCCAATCAATTAAATAATACAATGGGTATGCAAAATCAATCAAGAAATAACTAAATTGCAAGTCTTAAATTAAAACAAATATGCAATATGGTTCATCATTCATCCAATACAATTAGAAATTTCTAATGATTAAATTATACAAGAAATATTGGAAAAAAAAATCACACAGAAAGAAAAATAATGAAGGAAGTGGAAAAATCCACTTTCTTGATTTGAATCTTGAAAATGGATAAATTTTCAATAATCTTGTGTAATACGTCTTGATCTTGATGCTTAGCCTCGTTTTTGAATGATATGGATCTAATTTTTGAAAAGTGAGAGAGAGCCCCTCCAACGACTGCCCCTATATAACGAAGTTAGGTTAAAATTCACATCCAAACTGCTTCCAAAAGAATTTCAATCAAATAAGGAAAGTTGTATTCGCGCTCATGATTTTGTATCTGCACAGCTTTCAGTATTTTGATCATAACTTTCTCTCCCAATATCCGATAAGGTGATTCAAAGTGCGTTGAAAAGATAATTCAAATAGATACAATTATTCAAGAAGTAGAATATTTCCAATTCGAACATTTACTATTCCAAAAATAAGTCTTAAACTCTCGTTGAAAATTTAGAATATGCCTTGTGTGGTTGGAAAATGATTTGTAAAGATCATTTGATTATATTTCATTCATTTTTGACTTCTTATTGCATCCTATTGACACCTAAAACTTTCAAATTTTTATTGTGAGGTCCGTCACAACTTTTGAGTATTTGTACTTTAGTCACCACACTTTGGATTTGCTTTATTTCAACCATTTTCTCTTGTAATCTTGTTCATTTATCTTTCAATTGTATCCAATTAAATTCTTCGCATTTTTTATCTTCATTTTGTCACCCTTCTCATCTATGGATTGTTTGCAATTTAGTCCCCGACTTTTGGATTTCGCTATTTTTTCACTATTTTTGCATTCTTTTCTCAAATTCTTCATCAAGTATTGAGTTTTACCTACACAATGTAATATAATATAAATTAGGTAGTATTTTATCCAAAAAAAAAAAACAATTAAGTACAATTAAGTTTGATTCCAATTAAGATAACTTTGGTAAATCTATTAACAATAAGCAATGACGTGTCAGTCAATAAATGATCATTATTATTTTCGATTTTTTTTTTTCTAACGAGAGGACGGTATTGTTAGTGTTTAATAAAATAGCAAGTAACTGACAAGAATTGAGTATTGACTAAAACTAACTCCAACAAAACACATACAATTAAGATTTGAGTTTTGAGTATGTTTTTTTAATTAACAACTAAACTATGCAATTTAATATTAATGGAGAAAGAAACTATTGATGTAGAAACTAATTAAGAAAATAGTTATATGTCTCGATTTCACTAATTAACTCTATTTATGCTCAATTCATATTTTTGAAAAATTATTGTTTATCGGTCAATAAATCGAATATAAAGTATTGATGTCAACTCTCGAGCACTAATTAACTTATTCGTATTTATCAAACTTTCCTCTATCGGTTAATAGTTTCACAAAAATGTTGCATGAGAACATATGCAATGTACGTGCGATACCAACAAGCATTTTGGATTGTTGATAAGTAATAATATGATGAGTTTAATATCGTCCCACAAGGAATAAGTATTGGTTTAGATGAATGTATTTGGACTTATGAAATCACCTATTGTTGTTCTTTTTCCAATCCTTATTTAATTAGTGATATTTATGCATTCATGATAATCAATAATCCATTGATATCTAACCATCTCTTCTGAGGTAAATTAAACCCATTCTAAGCACGGTCCGATCATATTTCTATTGATAAGTGTATTTTATGCATTTATCCGTATTCTTATATAATTATAAATAAATTGAGTGAATATCTACTTCATTTGTGTAAATTATATTAATTGTAGGAAAAATCCTGACTTGAATTCAATTGGTGTGAAAAAAGGCTATTTGAAACTTAAATGGAGTTGATTTGAAGTAATTGAAGATTAATCGAATTGCAAGAGATCAATTGAAAGTATTAATGAAGCATTCAATAAAAATTCATAAGTTTCAAGAGTTAAATTCGACATTTGAAAAGTTTGGGAATTAAATTACAAACTTTCGGAACTTGCATCAGATTAATCATTAATGATTTTGGGATAAAGATGACTTAATTACAAATATTACAAGATGGACGACTAAATTTACATGAGAAAAATGAAATCGTTTCCTTTCATTTTTCAAACTCTTTGTGAAAATCAAGTTGAACAAGGATTTTGATTAATATTGTTCAACAAAAGAAAAATTGTAGCGAAAGTCCCAAATCTTTCAATTTGTTGTAGAGCATACCTTAGCCATTTATTTTTCCGCCCGCCATCCCAAGCCTTTAACTTCCACTACAATTGGAGTCCATTTGACAGATTCTGCATACTTATCCATTAGTCAACCCAAAAATAATGCTTTTACTCAACGGGAAAAATTAAGTAAAGGGTAAAATGGTAATTTTATAGTTGTTATAATAAAACAATTAAAAAATTAAATAAAAATAAATGAATTCATCTTCTCCCACCCCCAAAAAGAATAAAAATACTTTCAAGAGATCTATTGGAAATATTAATGAAGCATTCGATAAAAATTCAAAAATTTCGTGAGTGAAATTCGACATTCGAAAAGTTTGGAGATTAAATTACAATTTTTTAGAACATATATCTGATCAATTATTAATGATTTTGGATAAAAATGACTTAATTACAAATATCAGAAGATAAAGTACAAAAGTTACATGAGAAAGAGAGTCTAATTAGAAAATGGAATTGTTTCCTTTCATTTCTCAATCTTTGTGTGAAAACTAAGGTGAACAAGGATTTTGACTAAATCTTGTTCTATAAAGGAAAAATTGCAACGGAGGTCCCAAACCTTTCAATTTGATGCATCTTAACATTTTATTTTTTTGCCTATCGCCGCAAATCTTTAACTTCCACTACAAGCCGGAGTACATTTGATCGTTCACTTATTCGTTAGTCAACCCAAAAACTAATACTTTGACTCAACTTGAAAAATTAAGTAAAGGATAAAATGATAAATACATATTTTCTATAAGAAAATAATTAAATAAAAAAATAAATGAACTTTCTCCAACCCTACCCCAACCCCAAAATGAAAAATCAGAACAGAGTAACTGTCGATCATCGACACCCATTGACATGCCGCCAAATCTCAACACATCGCATCACCTTGGGTTTGAATATGGAAATTGTGAAAATTACGTTTTGAAATCAATGAAGACATCATAAAACAAATATAGATCAAGAAATATGATCACTTTTTGTATTGGTAGCATCAAGACAATACCCTAGAAAGAATTCGGGGATCTTTCTAGAGTAGTCTTTCTCTTTCATAAATTTCAAAATGGCAATTAAAATTCGAACAACATAAATGATTGTAGGAAATAACTAGTTTTTGTGCAAATTTTTATATTAACACGAGAAAAGGTTGCGATTAGTGTTGTAAGGATTCACAACATTCTTTAACATGAATTTCGGGTCAAAAAACTTACTTGAAATGATGAATTCCAAGATCTTTTGATGGTTCAATCACCTTACATTCCAAAACTTCAAGATCTGCATTTTTTGTTCTCCAATGGTCTCAATCCCGCTCACAATGGAAGGGGATTATTATCCACAATTTAAGTGTCAATTTTTGTGAGATTTCATGTTCAAAATATGGTTCTAAGGACTTTCCAATTTTGGTGTAAATTTTCATATGAGTTTTCCCTTCATTTTTCATGTCATCTTTTTTCCTCTTTTTTCAATGCATAATTATTGAATGTTGTATGGGAGTTAATGGTGGTTATATAGAGTTACATGTTTGAACTTCAAATTCAAATCACTTTCTCCAACCTTTTAATAACTTGTAGGTCGGGTCATCCCACATGAGCGATCCACGACCCATATTTTTTAAACATCTCTCACTCGCACATGATGGACTTGATCTGAACCACAAGGAACAACGAATGTCACGCATTAG